>APFE031073992.1:0-58632 GCA_000404065.3 Pinus taeda
CTTCTTACAGAATTCTTCAAATTCCTTGTTGCAGAATTCTCCACCATTATCTGTCCTCCGCACCTTTATCTTCTTCTTTGTATGATTTTCCACCAGAGCCTTAAATTCTTTAAACTTGTCAAAGACTTCAGATTTCTTCTTAAGGAAATATATCCATGTATTCCTTGAGAAGTCATCTATAAATGATACATAGTACACAGACTTACCCAGTGATGGAACTTTCACAGGTCCAAACACATCACTGTGCACAAGCTCTAATATTTGTTTAGTCCTCTTACCACCAGAGGGGAAACTCACCCGATTCTGCTTCCCATATACACAATTTTCACAGAAATCAAAATCCAGAGAGCTATTACTCATACCTTCTACCATACCTTTACCATGAAGTATTCGAAGGCCCTTCGCTCCAATATGTCCAAGCCTTTGATGCCACAACATGGTCTTCTCTCCAGAGACCACTAGATTTTCTGCTCCATTTTCAAGAACCATAGAACTATTGCACCCGTCAACAACAGTGCTACCTTGCAACTTGTACAGAGTTCCAATCTGAACTCCCCGCATCAATACCAGTGCTCCTCGAACCATCTTGCAGGTATACTTATCGAACACAGTCTTTACACCTGCATCATCCAACTTGCTTACAGAAATCAGATTTCTGGCCAACGCAGGAATATGCAGAACACCCGGAAGGGTTCTAACCCTTCCACCTTGCAACTTCAACTTTACTTTTCCGCGACCAATGATTCTAGCCTTCCTATCATCTCCTAAGAAGACATCACCACCATCGTATTTCTCATACTCACAGAACCACTCTCTATGGGGAGTGAAGTGAAAGGATGCACCTGAGGCAATCAACCATGCCTCATGATCTACATGTGTACTTGAAGAAGCCAAGTACACATCCCCATCTTCATCTGAGGTGGTTTTTGCCTCTGCAAAAGGAGCATCATCAGATCCCTTTCCTTTATCAGGAGCTTTAGATTTACACTCCCTTCTGGAGTGCCCTTCCTTTCCGCATTTCCAGCACACCACCTTTGTAGGTTTTCCTGGAGATTTAGATCTCCCTCTAGATTTAGATCTCCCACTCGATGACTTATTTTTTGTTTCTGTTCTGGGACCGTCCTCGTACAGACAAGGCATCACCATTCTGGTTGTCCATATTTTTCCGTCTCATCTCCTCCGTCAGCAAGGCTGAGACTATTTCATCAAACTGCAAAGCAGTTGCATTGCTACCTATTGCAATAACCAGACTATCCCACGAATCTGGTAGAGAACACAAATAACTGGTGCACTTATCTTCATCTGAAATTTTAATATCAACTAATGATAACTGACTTACCACAGTATTAAACGCATTTAGATGCTCTGTCACCGAGTTTCCATCTTTCATCCTCAGGTTATACAGCTTTTTCCGTAGGAACAATTTATTCACCAGAGACTTAGATTGGTACAAAGTCCCTAACTTGTCCCACAGAGCCTTCGCTGTAGCTTCCCTTGATACATTCAACAATACTGAATCTGAGACACACAATCGTATTGTGCTCTTTGCCTTCCGATCCAACTTCTTCCATTCTTCATCGGTCACTCCCGTTGGTTTAGTACTCGGATCTACTGCGATCCACTGATCTTTATCCACCAACTGATCCTCCATATTGAGTTTCCACAACTCAAAACTCTGACCATTGAACTTCTCAATCTCTATCTTTCCGCTGCTCGCCATCTTCTTTCACCACCAGAATCGATCTGGCAGATTTCCCACTGAACAGGTTCTACCACAGGCCCGAGCGAAACCCCTCAGCAACAAAGGCATGTCCTTGAAGCCAAAACCTGGCTCTGATACCAAATGTAGGTTTTAACCCCGTACAGAAATTACCTGCATACGAATTCTAAATCACATGAAAAATAAAAATGCGAGAGCATAACACATAAAACACTTATACACAGAGATTTCCCACTGGATCCCAAAATCGAGACTACCAGTTTGATTTTTCATTATATTCCTTTCAATGTTACAATACATATTTATACATGATGAAGCATCCAATACCATGGACCGAAAACCATCGCGTCCAAAACCATGGACCGAAAACCATCGTGTCCAAAAAAATGTGCGAAAACATGCACAAAACCATAGTTGGGTCGCCCAACCTAACATAGGGTCCAAACCAAAATTTTCTGGGGCGCTGCCCCGGACCCCATAAAGTGGGGTTATGGGTACCCCTCAAACCCCCTGTTAACTATGTGGAAAGAATATAACACAACCCAACATGGTGTGGATTTGTCTTGGTGACTTTTGAAAACACCTTAATATCTTTCCCTCTAACATTTATTTAGAATATTATAAATACAAATTGTACTAGCATATACAATGCATGACAATTGACAAGTTCCAAAAAAAATTAGTTAACAATTAAATGCACAAACTTTTGGTTGTCTTCCTGAGAAATTACAAAGGTAATTAAAAGGATCTTCATTTTTGGCAATGTTTCGAGGAGAATTTCAACAATACAGTTGGTTGTCAATAGTACAGTCACTATTTTTGTTTCTTTAATTTTTTGTTGTTGTTTGATTTTGATTTTTGCTTGCTTAGCATAGTAAATTTATTTCCCAACCATTGATGCAATCAATTTATTTTTACAACATCTTACTTTAGATAGAATTTATTTCTAATTTTCCGTGCCCGAAGTTAGAGTTCAATAGCCCAGATTTACCAAAAAAAACCCCATGAAACAAATAGTGCAAGTCAATTTCAAGACGAAAAGGAGAAAAATAAACCAAACTACTTGACTTGAACAAGAAGTTCCCTTACCAAGAAAAAAAATAAAATCTCTAGCTAGGAATCCAAAGTTGCAGAAGCTTCATTCTCTGCGCCAATGGAAACTTTTTTCTTGAAGATCCGATAATTAAGAAATTCCACTCCAAAGAGATGATTTTTCCTAATTCTCCTAAATAACCTTGGAAATAAGAGAACGAACCCCAAGAATAGATGACCCATGAAGTTAAGGAAAAAGAAACTATCTTTGGATTCCTTATCCTAGAATTAGATGAGGACACCAAAACAAAGAAAATTCTTCATTCATCTTTGTCGAACATTCATGATCTATCCAAGGAAGATCTTGACACATTCCTCTTCAATTTAATGTACTCTACAAGAGTTATGATTATGTGGTAGATACTCAGAAGTTGAAACTATTCCCTTCCACACTCAAGAATGTTGTGTTACACTGGGTCATGTGTCTTAGCAAGGGAAACATATGCACTTGGATTCAGATGAAGTAGAAATTCCTCGACAAGTACCAAGATTATTACAAGAATAAAGAAAGAATGCAAGAAGTCTTTAAGATGACACAACATGATGATAAAAGTATTGAATAATATGTCAAAAAATTTATCTAAGTATCCATAGAGAAAGGAAGGAAATTTGGCTCCTTAGACACGATGTGTATTGTTATTAAGATGAATCCTAGATGATTGCATTGAGCTCATCAACCTAGTTTATGGAGGAGATATCTCTCAATATCCCTATGATGTCATCATCGAGCTATAACAAAGACATCTTAGGGGTACTTCAAATTTCAAAAGTTGGTAGAGGATGAAAAGATGTATAGAGAAGAGTTGGAAAGACTATTGGAAGTTGGGATACAAGACCAGAAATTAGGAATATGCTGGAATATTTCAAAAATAATATCCTTAGTTAATTAATATCCCAATTAGATATGTTGCATATGAAAAAAAAGGAAAGTAGAGTTGGATTTAGATATTTTTGTCCAAAAGTGTAGAAGGAAGCACTCATTAAAGGAGTCTTTATTGGACCGAATTTGGACATGCATCATATGTAGTGTGAACCATGCTACTAGAAAGTGTCCATCCCTACCAGTACTAGAATATGTCAACCGAGAAGCTGAGGAACTAGAGAAGTTATGTTTTGTCTCACATAAATGACTATGGTAACCAAATCCTCAAGATATGGTCCAAGATCATTCTTAGTATTTTAATTCACATTGGATTAATCCTTCTATGCAATATTCTTCTCCTAAATGGTGTTTTCCTTCCTAGCCATAGATGGCTCCTCCAACCCAAAAATTAGCTTTGGAAACAAAGGTGGAGGAATCCCACTTTTGGAGGCCCTTAATAGGTCGTAATGCAACTTCCCATGTACCTTTTTCCCTCTCCAAAAATATAGCCATATAAATCAGCCCCTCCTCAACCAAAAGTACCTACATAGCCAATTCCTAACCCCAATAATGGTAAGGTAGCCCAACCAGCACAATTTTTTGGGCTTTTGACTTACCCACATTACGTCATCTCCTCCCTAGACTCCATGATAATCACTTAAGATCGGGGAAGACCCTAACCAAAGAACATCCTCCTGTACATATCAATGATCTTAATGAAAAAATTCTGATTAAATAACTAGAACTAGTTCAATATCTAGATACCTAAATAATAGACCTAGTCTTCTAGAAACCACTTGCTCCTCCTTACCCAAAAAGATTGGACCAAGAAAAACCAACTTCTTAGCCTAAATTTTATCTTTTATATGAACTTAAAAATGTTTGTGTCCATATATCTCTATTCTACGAAATCAAACACGTCCTTGTCTACTCAAAAGTGGTAAGGGAGTTGTGTCTAAGGAAACCTAGTAGAAAAAGAAAGGATCCTCAAACTGGTCACATTATGGGAAAACTATCAGGCCCTCTAATGTGGGGATTTCTCATATCCAAATATTAAGACCCTAGGAGCTTGGTAGTTAATGTCTAAATCAACCCTACCCTTCCCAAAAACATTGGTTGATCTTGGGCCTGCCATCAAAGTTATGGCTCACGAAACCATGGAATCCCTAGGACTTTCTAGTCCTAGGAAGACCTCCATGGTATTGCAACTTGATAATAGATCAACCAAAAAACCATAGGGATTTGGAAGATGTAGTGATCTTGATAGATTCATGGGAATATCTTGTTGACTTCATGGTCCTACAACCCAAGTATTCTCTAGGGGGTTATTCTTTAATCATGTGAAGGCCATTGATGGCTACTACAAATGCTTGTGTTGGTTGTATGTTTGGTAACATAACCATTTCCCATGGGACCTCAACAAAACAATTTACCTTATATCCTCCCACAAAAACCAATATAGATCTTGAAACACCATTTTGGCCTTATAGAGAAGAAAGTGAGGAGGGGGAGGTTTCCCATCAAGTCCTCACTATTGACCAATATCTATCCATATGATATAAAAATAAGGCTGAAGAAATTAGTGAATTCATAGCTTGCTCCTCCTCTTCACCTAACATACATGATCTCACCCACATCATGGACCCCCAAGTTCGGGCTTCTATAGTTGCATGAAATGAACCACTAATAGAGAATGAACCCTCTTATGTCGAAGAGATAGGGCCAACTCTAGAAACTATAAAAATTATCCCTGGAAAGACATTAAAATTCAATCAAGGGCTAACCAAACAATAAACAGAACAATTGATCAAAGTCCTATGAAATCATAATAATAATTTTCATGTGAATACACTGATATAAAGGGAATCCATCTTGACCTATGCACTCATCATATCTATATCAAGGAAGGATCAATACCCATATATCAACCTCATCCAACTTATTATTATTATCAACTAACTTCATCTATCCCATTTTTTACAGCCAATGGCTATAACCTCATGTCATTGTACCACAGAAGAATGTAAAATTGAGAATATGTGTCAATTATAGGGAGCTTAATAAAATGACATGCAAAGATCATTTCCCATTACCATCTATTGATTAGGTCATGGATATGTTGCTAGGGAAGGAATAATATTCTTTCCTTAATGGATTAAGTGGTTATACCCAATCCATATTTCTCCAGAAGACCAAGACAAGACTAGATTCACTTGTCCTTGTGGAAAGTTTGCTTACTAGATTCTACCGTTTGGCTTTGTAATGCTCCAACAAATTTCCAACAAGTCGTGATTGGAATCTTTTATCATCTAATTCACCCTATGTTTTTCCCTATTTTAAGTAATGTCACCCTAAGTCCTCAAATCCTCCAATATGGTCTAAGTCTTGGGGGTGGGGGAGAAGTAATTTATTCAATCACTATGGATATTCATCATGTTTCTGATGAAGTGAGCATAATTCTAATATGCAAATTAGTATCCCAAATGGAGGTAAATAGTCCATAACCAACACTATGAGAGAATGTGAAAAGTATGGATGGGAATAGAGGGTTATATGATCATAAAGGATAGGAAATATATAAACACTAGTGCCATATGTATTTCTACTCTAAGGATGCTTGAGAAGAAGATCAATACTCTTGTAGGAAAAAACCTAGAAAGTAGGCAATATATGGGATTTTCCTTCGCAAATTGAAAAGCACTTGAAGGGAAGTGTACTCTTAGGGATTAGTGAGTAGAGAATGAGTAATTATTCCTTGTGTCATGTTCTCTTCCATATTTGTACATTACATTACATCGATTCATTCGATTAGTGTTATACATGTATATCATGTAATTTTAGAATTTCCAGGGAGGCTCACCCATTGGATATTATGAGAGCTCCTCTTTGAAGGCAAGAAATTGAAAATCTATTTGGTGGCTACCCATTCCATGGGTATGAGATACCGGTGGGGATATTACATGGGATCCCCTTTTTGTAAGTATAATTGGCACATGAGTGAGATTGGGGATATCCCATGGTGGACCAACGTAGTCGCTAAAATGGAAAACAATAAACATTTGAAATTCTGGGGGTTTTCACTATATCTTATAGGAAATGATAGTTAATTTTCCAAGAGATTTGTAATACTTGTGACCCATGGATTGGATTTCAACTGACCTATTTTATGTGGCATATACAATGTATAAATGGGCATCTTCTATCTCAATAAACAATTGTTGTTTAGTTTTTTTAATATTGCTTCATGTGATTGGTATGCTTAATAATTTCAACAACTACTCATCATGGGATGTATATGTAATGTAGGTTAGCCTAATAAAGGGCTCATTGTACCAAATTCTTAATATATGATAAAAACATGGAGTATACACCACATATACCAAATGAGAGCATAGGAATAACTACAAAATAAATAGCATAGATGAGTTACACAATAACCTCTTAAGTAAAAGGAGAACCTCCTCCAAATACCCCAATATATGATTTTTGTGTATTCTTATTCACCCATTTCACATGTGAACTCTTTATTATATGGGCCTCTATTAAATACAAAATTAACTCAACACATATACATTAAACCCCATATATGTTTACCATGGGTCCATATCATAGTACCCTCCTCTAAGAAGCTTTGCCACCAAAGCATTGTAGATAAGAGATTTACATGTGATGAAACCAAGTAATATGAATTCCTTATGTTCTGTCTTTCTTGTTTTTATTTATGATGATGCATCCATCCAGACTCAACTCTTTTTGGGCTTGATTATTGATATTTGGTTGAATAAAAAATTTATTTTCTTTGATTCCATGTGTTCATGCTATGACTTATCCAATTTGTTGTAGTTTTTGGAATTTGATAATATCCTATCAAATAATGGTTTTATGATGCCACATTCCATGAATGTTTCTATTTATTCCATCTTCCTTGGTAATTCCGATGTTGATATTATTATATTTCTTGGGAATGAGGTTCTCAATATGGTTTCACCTTTGATGGCTTTTTTTTTCATTTTTTTCACACTCATTTTATCAATATTATTTCAAAGAAAACAACATCCTCTATCCTCTTTGTTTGCTCTTTAATTACTCTAATATTGGAGATAATACAATCATATTTCACATGTACATCCTCAAGTTGGCGATCAACTTCACATATTTTCTAGTGACCTCCTTTAATCGTTTCTTCTATCTCCTTTTGACATTTTATTGTGATGTAATCTAACAAATTTTTACACCCTTTAATTTTATATTATATTTCTAATGCTACCTCATATGCATTTAGGGCTTCATCAACCTTCTTGCAAATCTCCTTTCAAGATATTTCAATATAATCCTCTTTAATTGTTTTGGTGAGATCTTCATCCTTATTCTTTGATTTAGAATATTGTAATTTCATTTTCACATTCTTAAAATTAATAAGTTCATGATCATGCTTACACAACCATTTTATTTCTTCATCCTTTGTTTTCAATTCTTCCCTTCACCCATCATTTTCCCACTTTGCTTTGTTACTCATTATTTTAATTTTTGAACCTCACGTGCACTCATTAATGGTTGATGAATGGATTGAATCTTGGAAAACTCATTCTCTTTCTTTATAAGGTCTTATTTCATCTCTTATTTCTAGTATTTGGAAATTTTTTCTTTAGCTTCATTTAATTCATCTTGAATTTTTTGCATCTCTTCCATTTTTGTATCCTTGATCCATTTATTTGAGTTTAGAATAGTTATTCAAATTCTTCCCATATGGAGTATAATCTAGTATCTTCATCAAGGTTGTTGCACCACTTAAAAGCATCACCTTGAAAATAAAAATGATGCAAGATAATTCTAGACATCAACAAGACATAGGAGGTCTTCCCATATTTTCTAAAGGCAGTGGGTTCCCTTAATTTAATTTAAGTCAATTTAATGTAATTAAAGATAGATATTTAATTTTCTAGTCTAATATATATTTATTTAGGAAATGAGGAGTGAGTTCCTCATCAACATGTAATCATCTTATTTAAGTGAGTTAGAAATCTTAGGCTATATTTGTTATTTTACTGGTTTGGGATATTAGATCCACCTTTAATGGATCTCAACAAAACCATTCTATTGTATATAGAGAAATATGTAATGATTATAAGAGAGCATAAATAGTGGATAGAAGAGGCCATAGATTTGAGAAAGGCCAAGAGATACCTATTGGGTAATTTAATTGGTAGTTAAAGTACTTCCTTAATTGTCAAACCAAGGTTTGTGTACTTGTGAAGTGCATGTGCATAATATATACTAGGAGTTTTATTTTTTATTATAAAATGACAAAGCAACTTTTAATATAACAAAGTAAATTGAAAAAAGTAACTAGATCAAGATCAAGTCATCTCAACTTTACGCACATGTTATTTCTATCAAACTTGAAAAGGTAAACTATGCTTCCAAAAACAAGATCAAATAACAAGAATTGAATCTGTTCTACTTGCATCAAATTGAAATGGCTAGTCTAATTGCATTGAATTGAATACACTATTCTAGTTGCATCAAATTGAAAGGGTTACTCTACTTGCTAAAATGAAATCTTAATCTACTTCATCAATTTGAAATCCTATTCTATCTAACAAAATTGAAACTTATTCTAGAACCAAACTATTTGAAATCAATCATATTGCATGAATTAAAGAGAAGAAACAAAAATTTAACTTATGATATATTACTAATGTGTGAAATGGAGATCTGAATCAATTTAACCATTTTAATCTAGGACTAATTGGAAACTCCAAGTGAATAGAGCTGCAAAATGAAATATTTTTTGTTTTTTTCAAATTTAATGAGCGCTCAGTCTTGTGGCATGGAAATCAGTAAGGACATGAAAACTTAAATTAATTGTGAAGCAAATTGAAAGAAAATTAAAATTTAAAGGAAATAAAAAATTCAATTGTCTTACAACGCTTCAGAGGGACCTCTCATTGAGTGTAAGTGCTAAAAATTCAAATCAAATCGACTAAGGATGTATTCACACTTCAGGAAAAAAGTATTGATATTAATAAAAGCAGAGAGTTTTTGACACAATTTAAAACATAGTAGTCAGCATAAATCCTATATATCTTGAACTTGCAGAGCAAGGAGATATTTATACATTGGCGAATTAACAACTTAAGGAAATAAATTCCGAGAGGCAAGTTTATAGATTGACAACGCAATTTTTTATTTTGACTATGAAATAGATCTGACATGATTTTCTCTATCATGGAAATCATGTAGATCTTATGCTACAAATCGTCCATATGAAACTCGCTCGCTTGATATTATTTTTCCACACTCGCTTGAAACTGAAACTACTTCCTGGAACCTTTGTGCATAAATAGAACAATGTTGACTTGGACGTTTGACCAAACATATCCTTAATCTAGTCAACCCTTTGAGCTGACACAATAGGTGGATACACATATCCTTGAAATTTGGCATTTTCTCATATCCTTTTTTCTCTTTGGAAGTTTCTGCATCCCATCTATCCATGGATTGAAGTATGGAAAATTCAGTCAGCTATAGAAATGTTATAATTCAGTAGCCAAAGAGATATTTTAGTCATTTTCATACAGAAAAACTAGATTAGGGGAAATAGTGATTTGATACTTTTTTCATAGCTAAAATGGCATTGATAACTTTATGAACTATAAATATATATCAAAACATATATGGGATGGATGGAAAATGGAAAAATAGTGTCGAAATTGAGGACAATTTGAGGATCCAATAAGACCTAAGAGAGGTCTATGAGAGAGAAAAGGCCAAACATTGTAAATCATGCCATACTTATACAAACTTGTGCAACTAAATATTATGTGAATAACTCCATTATATGTGTGTTCAATCTCAACATTTCATGTTAATAGGCGGTGATTATAATTGCTCAAATAGTTTGGTGTGACTACCTGTAATCCATTAATGAGTGAAATATATTGAACCCACTGATTCTTAATGGCTACACAAGAATGATGAAACAAGTCTTTAATTTGACCCTATGGGTTTAGTTCTAAAACTATAAAATGACAACTTGATGATTGTTGGAAGCGAGAGAAATTTTAGGAAAATCAAGTTAGATCAACTTACTCTAGTACATACAGGAATATGGTGCTTTGAACCCATTGGGTGTTTAGTTTTGAAGTGAAGTTGTAGATGAAGGTTCAATTGAAAGCCCTTGAATAAAACTCTAACAAAGAATTCTATTAATTATAGTTGAAGTTTCCGTCAGAGGTTAGGGTTCCAACTTGCAAGGTTCCAATCCTGATATGTTTGTTTTGTAGTGAGGTTACTTATATTCGAAAGCCTTACTAACTAGTTATGAAGGACTAGATTCATTTTAACTAGATTTGTTAATCTACAAAGACGTAAATTGACATGTTAAATAAGTCCATTAGACTAAGTTATCTAGATCAAAGACTCGTTGTGAATATTGAGGAATTTTGAATTCATAAAAGAGGTAAAAGGTATCTGGTTATTCATATGTCTAGCTCAGCAAAGGCAGATACTATTAAGTCTTAACTATACCACCGAATGGAAACTCAAACAATATTTGATAAGTGATCTACTGAGGGTCCTTCTTTAAAGAGTTAGGTGATATATTTTTCCCTAAATATATTCAGGCCTCACCAAAAGTGCACACATCATTATACCTTGAATCAGCAAAATATCTGGATCGATGAAGTGTGGACCCCGTGATTATTGGAATTTGTGCTAGTAAATGTGCCCAGTAGAAAATGCATCTGACACAGTGGAAGATGTGGTACATATAAATCCATCCAGATCTTGGATCACTGAATGAGGTTTTAATCACTTTGGTCACAACAATTTTGGGTTTTAGCTCTTTTGGATATAGGATATAATGAGAAAGTGTTGAACATCAGGGATGGAAGGTCGTAGTTCCTTTGGGCTAAGCCACAGGACCCACAAAACAATTTATTGCCTTTGGGATGAGTCAATGTCTCCAAAAAATACCTTAGAGCTTTGGGCTAAGCCACTGGTTCCAGCCTGTGATCACATGGAATTAAACGAGTTAAGCACCTAAGAACTAAAGACTAGTAAATGAGAAGTTTTGTGCATGATATTTGAATAGGGTTTTTGTTGTAGTTTTGATATCGTACAACAAGGACTTAACCAGGTTGATCCATAGTTTTGAGATCATGTCATTTGCCCATACTAAATTCAAGATTGATCAATTAGTCAAATCGAGAGAGGTTTAATTTGGGCCACCATGCATGTGATTAATGGGGTAGGCTACATCAAGTGGTATCAGAGCGGGTTTAAAATCTACTCATTTGAATATTACATACACTAGAGTTCGAGAAGACACTAGTAGATTGTCAAAACATTGAAAAGAAATATGCAAGCACAGAAAAGATGAGGGAGATATGAAATATCAAATTTATTTTTCTAATAATAAATTTTTGTGTGTGTGTTATGACAAGTGAAAGAAAGGAATTATGGAGGTTGAATAAAAATATAAGAGCACAAAGGAGAAATACAGTTCCAACCAAGGAGTAGAGATGGGAAGAATTGTCAATAGTATCTTGGAGAAAGTTTGGGGAAAGCTTAGAGAAGACTAGTAGCAGAAGAATCTTATAATAGTGTGAAGTAAATAACTCGTAAAGTTCTTTGAGGAATAGATCTATTAAGAGTTAATAGGTATCAAGGCCTTATTATTTTCAAATTAAATTTGGTTAAATAAATTTGGTTTAAGCTAGTAATGAGTAATGAGAAATGGTGGTAGAGATTGTGGATGGATGGAAATTGTAACAATATCCAATTGAGGTTGGGTAGAAATTGTTACGAAAACTCCATAGTTACAAATGTGGGTAAATTGTCTGAAGAAAGATCAAGTGAAGCTATCAAAGAGAGTAAGTAGAGTGCAGAATCTTGGAGTAGAGGAAGCTCAGGAGGTTCCAAAGGAAATAACGAATGTTACCAAAAGGCCAAGTTCAAAAAAAGAATCTCGGTGAGGTACTAGTAGTAGGGTGCAATAACTTGTTATTGTAGAGGATTAGTACAACTCATAAGTGGATGAGAAAGCTCATAGAGGAAGATTAAAGATGATTATTGATAGTCTTGACAAGGGTTTGAATGGAAACCACAATAGAATGGAGGATAATTCCAAAGAAAATGGCACAAAGATTAAGAAGATGATTCAAAAGGAATTTGATTGAGAAATGGTTGAGTTGAAGGAACAACTTAGCATAATGATGATGTCGTTATAGGAAATTGAAAAATTCCATAGATGTGGATGGAGAATGAAAAAGTAGGTTAAATGGCCTGCTAAAGAGTCATTTGCAAAAAACTGGAGAAGAAGCTTAAGCACATGATGAGTGTTTGGTTGAAGGAAGAAGAACTCAAAGTAGTTTAGTACGGGGAGGAAGCAATTCACTATCAAAACTAGAACAAGGTTCATTACTTAGGGAGGATGATGATGATAAGAATGTTAATGGAATAATTCATGAGAGTATTTTCGGTGAATTTAAATATTCGGATCAACATGTAAATCTAATGACCAAAACAATAAAGGAGACAAGACAACCTCATAGTTTAAAAATTGATAATTTGTGTACACATGTAGGTTTTGTAGGTATGGAAGATGATGAATAGGTATTGAATATTTTATTAAGAAGAGGGGAAGTTGAAGGAGTGTTTTTTCAAAGCATTGGATAAGGAAAAAAGGAGAAAATTTTCCTAGAAATGAAAGAGACAATTGTGTCTCATAAAGTAAATCGAAGTGTAAGCTATACACAGTCAAAGGATACAAGTCTTTACAACAAAGATAAGGAAGACAAAGAAGGTGAAGAGCAACATTTGGATGTAATTCTAACATATTTTGAGGAATTTGATTGTGTATGTACAAATACAAAATAAAGTTGAGACAAGGGAAGAAGAGATGAAAATGTGTCAATATAATGAAATTTTATTTCATTCAACAAAAGAAGATTATGACTAAAATAAGAATATTTCAACATGTAGAGTGAGGAATGAAAGCATTGGAAATGCAAATTTGAATGTAGAATTGAGGATGTTAGAGGAATGGCTAGTCAATCCAAGGACTGGGGAGGCATACATAGAAATTGCACACCAAAAGCATGAAGTGGAAGAGATGCGTGAGAAATTTAATGAAGCTAATGTTTTTGGAATTGATTTTAGACAACCAAAGCAAGTCATTCATTTGAAATAAATGAAGAAGATAATTGAGCAACCATATGCCTCATTAGAAGATATGAGAAATTTTAAAAGACAAAGGTGCGTAAATCAAAAAATTGTCTTATGAGACAATAAAAAGGAGGAAAGCATAAAATTTAACTAGTAAGATGCAGAAGATGAACAAAATGTTCAGAGAAAATTCAATGTACATAAAGGAACAACAAGATACATATATGGAGTAGACAATGAAAAATACAAGCAAGCAAGAATAACAATCATATACATGACTCATGATAGACTTAAAGAACATGATAGTCAAAGTATTTGATGTAATAAACTTATTTTATTCTCATATGCAAATGAATATGAAAGTTAGATTAATGTAAACCAACCATGGAGAAGAGAGACGAGCTCCTTAAACACATTTGGAAAGATGTCTAATGATGAAGAATGGAAGCATAGAGGTTATGGTAATAGTGAAATGGAAATTCAAGACATAAAAATTTAAAATTTTGAAGTACATCTATCAATAAATAGTGCTAGCAACATGTATTAGCGAAGGGATATTTTGGACATTGAAATTAATGAGTTATGTATGTTGATGGAGAAGTTTCCTAAGAGTAGGCATACTGAAGTGATGAAGACAATCGGAAAAAAAAAATTTAGTTGAATGCAAGAGAGTACATCAACAAGGCAAGTGGATTATTGCAGTACAAGATATGGAAAATTGGAAGATTAAGGACAACAACAACACACCAATAGCTATGAAAGTTGAAGAGGACGTAGTTAACGAGAAAGTTCAACATAAGGACATAGTTTGTTAAAGATGATTATGACAGTGAGGCAAGTGGAAAATGACAAAACTAAGTTTGGGAACTAGGAGGAGAATAAATTGTAGTAGATGCACCTACAATTGAAAAATGCTAGATATCAAAGGGGAAAGATACAACCAATAGAGATCTACTCATGAACGAGAGTCCATGAATTATTTTTCCTAGGGAATCAGATGCAGAAACATTCTTCACATCAACAATATCTAGGAGGTCTTGCCACGTTTACTGAAGGGAGTGGGTTCCCTTAATTTAATTTAAGTTAAATTAATGTAATTAAATATAGGGATTTAGTTTTCTAGTCTAAACAAATATTTATTTAGGTAATGAGGAGTCAGTTCCTCATCGACATGTAATCATCTTATTTAAGTGAGTTGTTCATGGAGTTAGAAATCTTAAACTAGATTTGATATTTTCCTTATTGTGGAGATTAGATCCATCTTTAGTGGGTTTCAAAAGAACCATTCTATTGTATATAGAGAAATATGTTATAATTATAAGTGAGTAGAAATAATAGATAAAAGAGGTTAGAGAATTGAGAAATGCCAAGAGAGACCTGAGAGAGGTCTGAAAGAGAAAGGGCCAAACATTGTAAATCAGGCCAAACTTGTGCAATTGAATATTATGTAAATGCCTCCATTATATGTGTGCTCAACCACTATTTTTTAAGTTAATAGGTGTTTATTCTATTGCTTAAATGGTTTGGTTTGACTATGTCTAATCCTTTAATGAGTTGAATAAATCAAACCCATTGATTCTTGTTGGCTACACAATAGTGAGGAAACCAATCTTGAATTTGACCCTCTGGGTTTAGTTCTAAAACTATAAAATTTAAACTTTATAATTGATGAAAGCAAGAGAAGTTCTAGGGAAATCAAGTTAGATAGGATTAGTTTGGTACACAAAGGAATATGGGTGATTTGAATCAGTCAAGTGCTCCGTTTTGAAGTTAAGTTGTGGATGAAGGTTCAACTGAAATCCCTTGAAATGGATTCTAAAAAGAATTATATTTATTGCAGTTGAACTTTCATCAGAGGTTAGGGTTCCAACTCACAAGGTTCTAATCCTGATATATTTGTTTTGTATCCAAGTTACTTATATTTGAAACCCTTGCTAGCTAGTTATAAAGGATTGGATTTTTTTTAACCAGATACTTCGGTTGAGGAAGATGTAAAAAGACCTATCAAAAAATAAGACTAAGTTATCATATCCGGTTGTATGACTAAGTATGAAGAAAGGACCAGATTCTTGGTCATCTAAATAGAAGACTCGACACAAATATTGAGGAATTTTGAACCTAGAGAAAGAGGTAATATTTAAACGGATATTTACATATCCAACTCAATGACGGTATATGATATCAAGTCTTAAACAAGCCATTAGATGGCATATCAAATATTATTTTCAAAGTGATATAGTGTGGGACTCACTTTAAAGAGTTAAGTGATATATCTAACCCTAAACATATTTTTGCCTCGCCAAGATTGCATATATTATTATACCCTGAATTAGCTGGATATCCAGATCGATGAAGTTTGTAGCCCACGACTGTTAGGAATTGTGCTAGAAAATGTATTCGATAGAAAACACATATGGCATAGTAGAAGACATGGTACATTTGGATCCATCTAAATCTAGATAATCAGATGAGGTTTTAAGCGCTTTAGTCATGATAAATTTGGCTTTTAGTGCTTTTTGCTATAATAAAAAAGTGTTGAATGGTAGGGACAAAATGACTTAATGCCTTCAGGCTAAGCCATTGGCTCCATGAAAAACCTTAGCACCTTCGGGTTGGTTAAGCCACTAGTTTCAACGCATAGTCTAATGAGATTAAAGGACTTAAACACCCAAGAGATAAGGACTAGAAATGAGAAGTTTTGTGCATAAGATTTGAAAATGGGTTTTATTTGGTTTTGATACACAAAAACCACAACTTAACGGATTTGATCAATAGTTTTGAGATCGGGGGATTTACCCTACACGAAATTCAAGATCGATCAATGAGTCAAATAGAGAAAAGTTTAATTTGGGCCACGACGCTTATGATGAATAGGGAAGGGTGCATAAAAAACACCCCTAAAAGCACCTAAATTAGTTTTATTTACCATCCTCAACCATTCCACAAGATTTATTTTATCGTTATCTTCATCTCCTCTAAAATTAGTTATTGTCATTGATTTTTAATATTGAGGTGCAAATCAAACCCAAAACATCCCGCCCTAATATATTAGCAATAATGGTATGGAATATTTATTACTCTTTTTTCCAACATATTCTCTTGTCTTATTTCTTTCTTATATATTTTGAATCACTTTAATTGGACATTCCAATCAAAAGCTATGAAAATTTCAAGTTCATGTACCTTTAAAAACCCTAATTTGGAGATTATCTTGCAAGTCAACCTTCCATATGGGTTAAATCTAAAATTTGGCAGCCATAAGTCTTCAAGTTTGTCTCATCCTAACCTAATATGTATTCTTTGCAATGCCATAGGTTTTATGCAATGTAAATGTCGTAAGAGAAATTTATGGTAACTCTCCGAATATCTTTTTTCCCCTTCCAAAAGAGAAAACTTGTATGGATTTCCATGTATCCAATTTTTGAGATATATAAAATTTTGATTGAAATTTTATGATCTATACTATATTCACTAACACCAATAACATTTAATTTGGATATTTCTAGAATGATATATGACTATTTTACCTAGAAGGCATGTTTTAAACTACTTTTAGGACATCTAAAAATCCCCAACTTCCATGACATGCAACTTGAAAAGTATAGTGAACCAAATAAAAATAAAAATTACCATAGGTACTCCACTACCATTTCAAAATTTCACTATTTAAAACTTCCTATATAAAATTATAGAAAAAAATTCAAGATGACTCATTTCAAGGAGGCAAACCCAATGACCATATGCGTTATACCAAATGTTATGTATCAAATTTTTAAGATGTCATAATAACTTAAAGTACACATCATGTACACCAAATGTTAGCATGGAAGATGTGGTTCAGTCCTAGGTTCTGTAGATTCCACACACAAACTACAAAACTAGAACTATTGATACAAAGCACACAAATCCAGTCATTTGTCTTCGGCTATCGTGTTAAATTAATTCAATTAACTAGATTGTAGAGTACAAACAAATATTTATGTAGAACTAACCATGAGAATTCATGCCAAAATTCAAATATATGTATTAATTTAGAATTTTTTGTTAAATACAATAACTTTGGTTTGAGAATGGGGCACTCGTAGTGCTTACAATTTCTATGTAGCACAGTGATACACCACAGTAGCCAAAAACATCTTCTCCCAATTGTGTAGTAGCCAAAATACCATTTTCTCCTTTTTTCTCATAATTTATTCCCCACATTTCCAACCTCTTTGCGTTCAAGGATTGAAACGATTTGATTTCCCATGTTTTCAACCTCTTTTCATTCTAGAATTGAAACGATTTGATTCCCCACAATTATGTGGACAAATCATTTCTTTTTACTTACATCATGATCTTATAGCATGTCTAGTAGTAGTTTTTATACAACAAATTCTTGTAACATGTCTAGTAGCAACTGTGTCTAGTAGAAATTGTTGATTTGGGTGTATCAGTAACTCCATGCAATAGTAGTATCACAATGGGACCTTGGGAGTGTCAACAACTAAAAAGTAATCACTACTTTGATCAATGTAGCTATGGGAGTAGCATAAACCATCACTTAGGTGTATCAACAACTAACATAATAGGAGTTTTAGCGAATCAAAATGCATGGGAGTTGCAACACTTTTTTTCCTACATTATGAACTCAAACATAAACTTTTCTTTAGTTGATGAGCATTTCCCAAGGCCAAGGATGCTCCTGCATCAAACACTCTTGGTAACCAAATATGAGCTATCAGCTCATCTAGTAGTTCCTTTAGAGACTGAGGTACCTCGTAGGTAGCCAACTCTTGTTCAGGCACCAACAATGCATCTCAGGATCCCATATTTTTCCATTTGACTAAACCCGTGTGGGATTTCTTTCCAATCCATGTGGCTAAAATTTCCACCACTTAAACAAGTTTGACTAGAAATTGTTGCTTTCACTAAGTTGGTGTGCCTATCTCATCACTTTTTTCCTTTTCATGGAACTCATTGGTGAGCTCTAGTATTGTAGCAATAATGCTGCAACTTTTGGGGCTTCCTTCTTTACTTTTATCAACCCAGTAGTTCGTAACAAACTTGGATGCGACAGTGCTGTATGCACAAGTACTAGCTCTTACTGCAAGCTATCACTTGATTAGCTGGCACAAGTTCGCTAGGAGCTTAAGCCAACTTCTTTGAGTTCTTAGAAGAAGCTTTCACTATGAGAAGAAAAACTGAAATGAAAAAAGAGATGGAAACTATTGAGATGGGTGCCATTAACTTTTGAAAAGGTAAATTGCATTTATTCAAGCTACTTCTGAAGAGAGATGGGAGGAAATCATCTTTTTGTACTTTTGGGTATTTTTATGTGGAATTATTATGCTTATGGTTTTACTGATTGTGACTGTGCAGAGATTTGGTGGAAAAGGAGGATGGAGTTGGATTTTGTTGAAGATGAGAATGGTGTGGAGAGGTCTTAAGAAGTCCCTCATACCCTTCTAGGGACTTCCATTGTGATCAGACTTTGAAAAATCGCTCGCATGAACTTCTACAGGAGGCTGCAGGGATTCTACAGAAGGTTCTCCAGGAGGATCTACAGGAGGAGGCCGAAAGTGGTTTTTGGAGGTTTGAAGGTGGAAAAATGGTGGGAAAAGGGAAATGAAGGTTGGATGAAGGTGTTGGAGGGTTTAGGACTCTATCAATGAAGATGAGGAACGAAAGAGAGGGTTGGATTTGTTCAAAGGGGAAGAAAGCAACTTTGTACAAAAACATAGAAATTAGGGAAGATTGGTGAAATGAGGCAAATGAGTGGGGAAATTTTGAGAGATGAACTAGTACAGGTTATGCTATGGAGGAATGATAAGCTGGAGTGTTCTACAAGTGAGCTGCACACTTACTTCCCAAAACTGACCTAAGAAAGAACCGAAGAAACAAAGTTTGTCTATTTTGACCTAAAAACAGAGACCTGCTAAACAGAACTTCATGAGCCGAAAATTATGTGAGAAAACCATGGTAAATGAACAAGAAAGGATCTAATCATATGAATCCAAACTAATATCTACTTCTTCAACTCAAAACATCACATTAACAATTGCATAAAGGGCAAAAACTGTGTTTTTGGTGGCAGCAATAGTGCCTTGACATCAAATCATGGTCCCAAGGAGGGAGAAAGGAGGTCAAGACCTGCTGGTAGCCTTTTTGGATCTTTCTCTGTTACTACAATAAACTACTTAAGCAACTTGAGGCAAGAACAACTATTTTAAGCATCAAAAGCAACCTATTTTACCAAAGCAAAATTTAACCTAAACAACATAAATTATCTTATGAATGCAAGAAAAAACATATAAATACACAAAGGAGGTGCTGGGCACTTGGGTTGGGCCCTAACCCAAGAGCTTCAACCCTCTAGAAAAGATCAGTGCTGGTTCAAAATTGAATTCATCTTCATTGATCAAAAAATAGTTGTTACATAACAAAACTATCTTCAAAAAAAGCTCAAAAATGAGTTGAGTACAAGGTTGCACAAAAGTGCGAAAATAAACTATTAAATGGCTAACCTACTGAGGCTTGAAACCTTCTTATTTATACAAGTGAGGACTCCCAATAGTCCTCTTAAACTTAAGGAACTCAGCTGCCTAAAACTGGAGATAACAACAACCCTACTTGACTTGCTCAGTTGCCCCTTGGAATCATCGATGTGGTGGCCTTTGTACTCTGAGCTAATGATGGAGAACTCGAGGAAGGGGTAATTAATGATGGAGACACCCCTCCTATAAGTCCTCAGCCCTGTTTCCTCGAGTTTGGCTGCCATTTTTCTCATAAATGCCTGGTCCTTGTTCAAAATTGTCCAAAAATCTGCAATAAACACTCATTAGACTATGTGGCAAAGTGACTATCCCCATTCACTCAATTGACAGAAATATATTCAAAAACATGCACAATACTATTGAGAATGGTGGATTAAATGAAAATAATAGGCAGAATGAGCCCATATAGTTACCCATTTATGGGGCTCATCATCACCCCCCTGGTGAATGGGTTGCTCATCCTCTGAGCAACTAATCCAGTTCTTCATCTTTAATAGCTTTAACAGCTTCCCTGACATCCCAAGCCTCTGATGTTATATCCTCGTCTCTATTTTTGAGGCTGTTTTCTTTTCTGCCTTAGGCTCAATAGGGTTTTGTCAAGTTTTTCCTCTTCCTTCTGCTTCTCCTCTGTTTCTTCTTCTGTTTGAATATTTTGTGCCTCCTCATGAATTTCTGTCTCAATTGTCTCTTTTTGCTCTTCCTCCTAACTGCCAGATGGGCTAATGTCCTCAGTCAAAGTTTTGATGTCATCTCCTCTAGACATATTTCTGAAAATTTCCCAAGCCATGGGGATGGTGTATGTGTGTAGGGAATCTTCCACCAATAATTTAATGTGGCCATGGTGGGCTAGCTGGTCTGGAAACCCTACATTCAACTTGGTGCCACATTCTATCAAATACTGGAGGAGGAAATATGGGAGACTGAGTTTCCTAACTGCAGGTAGGTCCATCCCATATCTCAATTCATGCAACAAGTTGAAGTGATAACCATAAACTATACTGAATCTTCCTTCACAAGTTATGTATTTCATGATCTGGTAAGCTGACTTCACTCCATGGAGGAGGTAAGCTTGTCCTTCTGACTCCATTCTTATCCTCTACAAGATGTTCATCAAGCTGAAAGAATGTCTTTTTAACAACTTGTCCCAATGGTTTTTCCTCTTTGCTCCAAGAGAGCCCAAGTGGAAGACCTATGATTCTACTGCTAAAATCTAGTGTAAGCTCTAGGGTCAGACCCCTGAAACTGAGTGTAGCATGTGTTTTCAAGTGGGGTCTTGAGGACATAAAAAATTCTTCAATCACCTCCTCATCATGTCCATGAATTCTCTCAAAGAAAGACATCCAGTTTTGCCCTGGCGAAGAGGGCCACCACCTCATGGTGCTCATGCAATTTGTTGGAGTTCAAAGGCTCCTTTCTCATAAAACCTCTTGGCATGGTGTTTAGTGGTTTCTGAAAGTGCTTAGGTGAGGGAAAAAACAACAATTTCCAAAACCAGAAACAAAGGGACAACTAAGATTTGTTTTTTTCTGAAATTGTACGAGGAATTTCCCGTGTGCTTCTTCTTTACAACATCAATTTGCAATTCTTCCCTCTTTAAACTATTCTTAACCTGAATTTGCTTCTCGGTTTTTGAAAAAATAATCAAGACTTTGACAGAACAAAGAATATATAACGCAGTGTTTTTTTCTCTTCAAAGAGTAGACAAACTTGCAAAGTTGTTTTTTCACAGGCTTCGTTTCTATAGTTGCATCTCTTTTTTCAGAAGAATGTGAGGAAGAGAAAAAGACAGATTTTGAATGCAGAGAAGGAAATGGAGAGACTGCGTAGAACTCAAAAAAATACAGGCAGACTTTTAATCTTCACTTTCCTTTCTTTTTCTCAACCCAATTCTGTATTTTTAATCCACCAACTTATATAAATATATCATATGCAGAACGGTTTCCTAAGCCTATCTCTTTTCAAGCTCGAATTTGACAAAAATTCTGACTTTTTCTACTGCAGAGCTGCTCTTTGGCCTTCCTGTAGAAAGCCTCCTGTAGACGGTGTTCCTGCTCCTGTAGAATGCAGTAGTGCTCCTCTAGAGCCCGATAGGTGGGAGGGTTTTGAAAAGCTGGCAGAAAACGATTGGTTTGCTGTTTTGAAGGTGGTAGGTGAGTACTACAGTTGAGAACTTCATGAATGAGAATGAAACAAAGGGTGGTGGAGGCTTAGACCGCACTATACTTAACTGATGGCGTAATCCGTGGTGAGGAGGTGAGGTGGCCAGATGGGTATGTTTTCCCCATCCGGACCGTTGGTCCTACTCCAGTGTAATTATGGTTTTGCATGTCACCTAACCACCATCACCTCCCTCATCCCGTTATACGCCGCCACCACTACCGGTTGTGAGGTTTTTCTTTCCGAGATGACGGGCCACACGTGCTGACTGCGTATCTGATCTGCGGTTTGAGCTGGACGAGGCTCATTTTAACTCCACGAGGGTGTGTGAACTAAACTAGGGTGGCCAGTCAACTGGCCACTATTTCTGTTTAATCGTGACCATTCCCATAGTTCATGCAGTTTGTAAATAATATTCATGCAATCGAGGAATAGGTTTAGCCACTTACTTGTTAATAATTGTTGTGTTCTGCATGCTTCGGAACTTGGCACTTTATTTCCTCATTGTTGTTGTTGCTGGTGCTCTACATGCTCGGCCTTTGGCTTATGCTAGTGATTTCTTGATCAAGCTTTGCTCCTTGCATGCTTCATACATCCTCTTGCACTGACCTTGTCTCTAGAGTTTGTTTTTCAAAGGGATTAGTTGTTACAGGAATCCTATAGGATTTCCTGTAGCTTCTTCTCCTTCTGAAATTTAGGCTGATGCTTGAGTAGGGGCTAAAAATACTACTGAGGAAGGTCTTGAATGAAAAGCAATAGCAGCTGGAAGGTATCATGTATGAATAAGCAAGGAACACTACTACTTTATTTGTCATTATTTTTTTGTGTTTACAGAATAAAAGAAACAGAATTTCTGTATTTGTCTGTGAAGGGAAAGAAAAAACGAGTGGAAATGTGGTTGTGTAGGGATGGAATGGAGAGTTAGGCAGATGGATGGTAGCAGGGAGGTTCATAGGCCTTCTAGACAAATTTCCAGCCCTCTGGTTCTTCTCTGAACTTGATTTTGGTCTCTTTGTGATTTCTACAGGAGCCTCTTGTAGAATACACAGAGTTTCTTGTAGGATGCGAAATTTTTAGCACAAATGAGGCCAAGGCTTGGGAAAGGATAATGACGATGGAGGGATGGACTATGAAGGGTGTATGCAGCCTATCCATGTCTTTTCCTCTTGTATGACCCGCCTGCAACCTGTAATTTATTCAAAAGAAGTTAGGTTCTTTTTTGTCTTTTTGTTTTTTCTTTCTCTTTTTTTTTTTAGACAGTTGCCGTACCTCCAGGAGGTTTTCACCCTCACTACCTACCCTGGGTGCCTCCAAGAGGTTTTCACCTAGGGAACTTTTATTCCTTTTCTATTTTTTTCTCTTTTTTTCTGCTTCTTATTTTTTTTCTATTTTTTTATTTTTTCTCTGTTTTTTTTTTTTTTTTTTGCTCAGGGTGTGGGTGGAGTGGAGAAAGGGACCTGCTCCACTACCAACACTGTTTTTCCCAGATTCTCATTAAACTCTTGCTTGGAAAGGGGCTTCTTGTAGATCTTCAATCTATGCCCATTGGCGAGCATGGAGATGGCTTCTTCATCTATGGTCTGGATAAGGACTGAACCATTGTCATTGCATATTTCTACTATATATGGTCCCAACCATCTTGTCCTCAATTTTCCCTTGAAATCCTTATATCTTGAATCATACACAGTGCCCAATCTCCTTGCCAGAAATGTTTTTCTTTGAGGTGTCTGTCATGCCATATTTTTCTTTGAAGTTGGACTACCTTTGAGTGAAGTAGCGCATGCATTCTTTGTTCATCCAATCCATTTAGCTGAAGCAATCTTTCCTTTTGTGCATGGCTGAGATCTAGGTCCAGCTGAGCTGCCATCCTTAATTTGTTATATTCAAATTCTATTGACAACAAAGCCTTCTTCCCATACACCAGCTCATAGGGTGTAAACCCTGTGGTGGTTTTCCAGGTGGTGTTATAGGCCCAGGTGACCTCAACCAATCGATCTGCACAATCTTTTCTGATGCTGCTCACTACCTTAGTCAAAATCCCTTCCAAAGCTCTGTTAGTGACTTCCATCTTCCCATTTGCTTGCAGATGATAGGGGGTGGAAGTTCAATTCTTAATCTTGTGGTGTGTGAGCAGGTATTCAACCAAATTGGAGGTGAACTAACTCCCTTGATCAGTGACTAACTCTCTTGGATAGCCAAACTTGTAGAAGATATTTTCCCTCAAGAACTTAGCTACTTTTTCTTTTGTTGCTGCCTTGATCGTCTTTGTTTCTGCCCATTTTGTCAGGTAATCAGTACACACAGTGATGTAAGATTTATGTTTTGAAGGAAGGTTGATAGGACCCATAAAGTCCATGCCCCACTTCTCAAATGGCTCGAAAGTCACTTAAGGTTGCAAGGGCATCTCATCCCTTGGAATAGGTTTTCCCATCCTTTGACATCGGTCACATTGGCTGATATATCTCCTAACATCTTGATGAAGAGTGGGCCAATAGTAACCTGTTTACAGAATTTTGAAGGCACTCCTCTTTGTTGCAAAGTGGCCCCCACAGGGCCCATCATGACAGGTTAGGAGGATGTAAAAAAATTCCTCCTCCCTGACACATCACCTAAAAATCTGATCTGGGCCAAGTTTAAAAAGATTGCCCCCAATCCAAGTGAATGGGGCACTTTTCCTCACGATCTTGCTCTTCTCTTTTGAGGACAAGTGTGGCGGAAACTGTGCTGAAACCAAATAATTTGCTATATCAGCAAACCATGGAGAGAGTACTGAAATAGAAAATAGGTGTTCATCTGGCATTTGATCATCCACCATTCTTTCTTCACCTGTAGGCAGATCTAGTCTAGACATAAAATCAGCAACAACATTTTCCTTACCTGGCTTATCAACAATTGTCATATCAAATTGCTGCAATAAAAGTAACCATCTAATGATACGAGCATTTACATCTAGTTTATTCATCAAATACCTAATTGCAGCATGATCAATGTGTATGAATGTTTGATAGCCGATGATGTAGTCTTTGAGCATGTTTAGGAAATGGAATACAACTAGGAGCTCCTTTTCGGTCAGAGTGTAGTTTAATTCTTCCTTGTACAAGTTTTTACTAACAAAGTATATGGCATAAGGTAGCTTCTCTTCAACTTGCCCTAAGGCTGCTCCTATTGCTTTGTTCGAGGCATATGTGTGAATGTGGAAAGGTAAGGCCTAGTTTAGACCTCTCAAGATTGGGGAAATTACCAGCTTACCTTTCATGGCATCCAGAGCCTCTTGACAGCTGTCAGTCCATATGAACTCAACATATTTTCCCAAAAGACCAAAAAATGGAGAGGCTAGCTTACTAAAATCCTTAATGAATTGAGGAGGTGGGACCCTTTGGATGATAGCAATCTTGTTGGGATCCACCTGTAATCCTTGCTGAGAAATTGTATGACCTAGCATGGTCCCTTCAATCATCAAGAATTCGCATTTTTCAGGACTGAGGGACAGGTTCATTTCAATACAATTGGCTAAAACTTTCCCCAGGTTAGTCAAAGATTCCTGAAAGTTAGAACCATAAGGGGTAAAGTCATCCATATAGATTTCTACTGAATCATGAACCAGTTCAGCAAATATGCTCAGTACTACTCTCTGGAAAGTGGCGGGAGAATTGTACAACCCAAAAGGAAGGACTTGGTAGGCAAAGGTACCCCATGGACAAGTGAAAGTGGTCTTATCTTGGTCTTTCAGGCTGATTTGGATCTGGTTGTACCCGCTAAACCCATCTAGGAAGGAGAAGAACTTCTTCCTTGTCAGGCCATCTAACATTTGATCTATGAAAGGCAAAGGGAAATGGTCCTTCTTGGTGGCCTTGTTTAGTTCCCGTTAATTTACACAAATTCTCCACTTCCCGCGTTTCTTTGGCACTAACACCAAAGGAGAAACCCATTCGCTGTCAGAGATGGGGTAGATGAATCCTACATCCAACAACTTTTTCAGTTCTTCTTTGACAATGTCCTTGAGGGACGGATTCATCCTCCTTTGGGGTTGCTTAACTGGTTTACAATATTCTTTAATATAAATGTGATGAGTACATACTAAAGGGTGGACTCCCTTCATCTCCTTATAGCTCCAAGCAAAAGCATCCAAGTGATTGTTCAACAAGCTACACAGTTCTTTCTCCTGAGAGTTGGATAGGGATGGGTTGATCTTTAGGGTTTTTCTGGGCAAAATTCCACATTCTTAACTCTAAGAGAGGTCGTATCAGCCACACAGAGATCAACTAAAGGATTGGCTTGGGTTTTTTCCACTAGCTCTTCTAAGGGCAACACACTGGGTGGTGGATTCTGAATCAAGTTCTCAATAAGATCATCCTCGGTTTGTGGACCTCCCATGGTAGCCACTTCATCCTCATTTTCCTCCTCCAACCAAAGAGGCAAATCATGTTATAGCAGAGGTTGGGTAGGAGGATAGAGGACTAGCTGTTTGGACATACGCCCATTCTTGATTGTCATGTTCCCAGCTCGGCAGTTGATGTAGGCATCTGCAGTAGCCAACCAAGGTCTTCCCAGGATGAGAGGATACCCAGTGAGCTTTGCTTTTGGTTGGAGAACTAGGAAATCAGTAGGGTACTCCCAGGAATCAATAGAGACCATGACATCTTTCACAATCCCCTCAGGGGTCACGGTGGAGCGGTATGCTAACTGCAGTACTTTTGAGGTCTTTCTTAGAGAACCCTGAAGGTTGAGTTTGAGCATAGTGTCCCTGGTCATCACATTAATGGCAGCCCCTAGATCAATCAAGGTATGGGGGATTATGGTGCCATTGATATGGACATCGACTACAGGACTCCCAGGGTCTAGATATTTTGGACAGATTACCTGCCCCAACATCAGGTTAGATAGTTGTCCTATGACATTGATAGTTGTGGCATCTCTCTTGCACTTTCCAGGGTACCTGAAGCACTTCTCCTTGATCATATTGTTGTATATAGGCACATCCTTTATGGCTTGGAGAAGTGGTATTTTTACACATAATTGTTTTAGTTCTCCCAGAAGTTCAGTTTCTTCTGGGGTCAGTTGTGTGGTTCTAGTTAGTCTCTCAGGAAAGGGTGGAATGAATTTTTGTTCACCTTCCTATTTTTCTTCCTCATCCTCCTTAGGTAGAGGTTGGTTATCTGGGAGAACCTTCCCAGATCGTAGGTTAATCTCCTGAATCTCCACAGCATAGGTCGGGAATGATGTTTCTCCACTATATACCTTTTGGGCCTGTCTGTTGATGGGGTTCAGGTTCGGTTGAGTAGGTATTTTGGGTTGTCTTAGAGGAGCAGGAGATAATGGTTGTGGTTGAGCAGGTGGTGGAGGCAAAAGAGTGGGAGGAGAGTTATACTGGGGCCTCCACCCCTGATGAGGTGCATTCCACTGAGGCTGTGGCTGAGCATAAGGATGAAACGAATGACCAACTGGAGGAGCCTGGTATTAAGGAGGATATGACCAAAGAGGGGGTGTGGACTAGGAAGGATGAGCAGGGGGTCCCCAAGAAGGCATGGAAGTGGCTTGATTAGGGTTGTAATAGCTCTGGGATGTCCCTTGCATTCCCTACTGGTAAGGTTTGGGTCCATGTGGCCTCCATTGGTTCATGAAATAGAGTGGTTCAGTGGCTCCTTCAGCCCCCTGATATGCAGCATTGATTCTGGGCAAGGAAGGGCACTGATTCATAGGATGGTATTATTCACAGACTAAACACACTTATATAGAGTACAATGGACATTCATTCCTAGGATGCTTTCTAGTGCACCTGGGACTAAAAATGGCCAAAGACCTCTCAGCTTCCTCTTGTTTCCTTTTGATATGCAAGGTATCCATTTGCATGGCAAGAGTCTACCTCACCTCGCTCTTGAAATCTTCCAGTCAATTCTCAAGTTCGTTTCTAAGGGATGAACTGGATGAGGATGTACTAGCCAAAGGTTGACTTCCCTACCTCTCTTTCTTGCTGACCTAGAATGGTTTCTAAACACAGTCTTTATGTCATCATAAGGTAGCTGGTAAATGTCTCCCCCAGCCAGAAAATGGATGGTATCTAGAAGGTCTTCAGGGACCCCTATGATCAGTACCAACTTCAGAGATTCAGGGTCAAGTGTGCACCTGGCCCTTTTATAATTGAGTTGAAACCTCTCTTCATAGTCTTCTAAAGATTCATCACTACCCATGGTCATTCGGAAGATCTCGTCCTTAGTATCCTTTGACCTGTAGTAGTCCCAGTATTTTTCATTAAAGGCTTGTTGCACTTGAGCCCAAGTTGTGATACTATTTCCAAGTGACCCCATGAACCAACGCAAGGCTGCATCCTTGAGGGTAGAAGGGAACAATTTCAACTTCTGCTTGTCTTCTGCATAGTCATAGGTTCGACAGAGAACAACAAATTCAAACAAGAAAGTATCATGATCTTCGGTAGTGAATCCATGGAAGTGAGGTAAGGCTGAAGGACTTATGTTTTTCATTTTTGTGTCCCCATTAGTCTCTCAGATAGGAAAGGCACCTTCTATTCTTTCCCCATTTCCTCTAACGTTTCTGTTTTCAGCCATGGTATCTGGAGGAATGGTTTCTTGCTCTTCTTCTGTTATAGGATCTTCATATATCTCTAGAGGTTCACCTATAGGTTCTTCTGGATCATTTCCACCAAAGAAGAGAGAAGGGTGACTCACTGATGTGGTGGGGGTGTTGGGTAGGAATTTTCTTGAATTGTCTCTGTTCCTACGAGGCATGAAAGGATCTCTTTTTTTTTGGGATTTTTTGTTTCTTTTTCTGCTTGTACCTGCAAAAACTGAAATGGATTGAACAACAATTGCAACTAATTGAGATGAATCTACTTTGCTGAAATGAAAATTGTAGAATTGAAATGAAAATTGTAGAATTGAAATGAAAGCACGAAATGTCTAAGCTACGCTTGCTGAAATGAAATTGCGGAATTGAAATGGAAGCAGGAAATGTCTAATCTATGCTTGCTGAAATGAAACTGTAGAATTGAAATGAAAGCAAGAAATGTCTAATCTACTCTTGCTGAAATGAAATTGCAGAATTGAAATGAAAATAGGAAATGTTTAATCTACTTTTGCAGAATTGAAATGAAACAACTACTCTACTCTTGCTGAAATAAACTACTTACCAGAATGTTGCAGTAGATAATAGAAGAAAACCAGTAATCACAAATACTCTAACGCTTCCCCGGAAACGACGCCAAAAAGAGTGGCGAGCTCTAATAATGCAGCAATAATGCTGCAACTCCTTGGGCTTCCTTCTTTACTTTTATCAACCTAGTAGTTCGTAACAAACTTGCAAGCGACGGTGTTGTATGCACAAGTACTAGCTCTTACTACAAGCTGTCACTTGATCAGCTGGCGCAAGTTTGCTAAGAGCTTAAGACAACTTCTATGAGTTCTCGAAAGAAGCTTTTACTATGATGGAAGAAAGATAACTCTATAGAGGCTATTCTACCTGCAGAAAGAGAAGAAAAATTAAAATGAAACACAAACCCTAGCAAACCCTAGTTGTGCAAGAAAAGAGATGAAAACTACTAAGATGGGTGCCATTAACTTCTGAAAAGGTAAATTGCATTTATTCAAGCTACTTCTGAAGAGAGATGGGAAGAAATCGTCTTTTTGTACTTTTGGGTATTTTTATGTGGAATTATTATGCTTATGGTTTGACTGATTGTGACTGTGCAGAGGTTTAGTGGCAAAGAAGGATGGAGTTGGCTTTTGTTGAAGATGAAGAAGGTGTGGAGAGGTCCTAAGAAGTTCCTTGTACCCTTCTTGGGACTTCCATTGTGATTAGACTTTGAAAAATCACTCGCATGAACTTCCACAGGAGGCTGCAAGGGATCTACAAGAGGTTCTACAAGAGGATCTACAGGAGGAAGCCGAAAGTGGTTTTTGGAGGTTTGAAGGTGGAAAAATGCTGGGAAAAGGGAAATGAAGGCTAGATGAAGGTGTTGGAGGGTCTAAGACTCTGTTAATGAAGATCAGGAATGAAAGAGAGGGTTGGATTTGTTCAAAGGGGAAAAAAACAACTTTGTACAAAAATGCAGAAATTAGGGTGGATTGGCGAAATGAGGCAAATGAGTGGGGAAATCTTGAGAGATGAATTGGTATAGGTTTTTCTATGGAGGAATGATAAGCTGGAGTGTTCTACAAGTGAGCTACACACTTACTTCCCAAAACTGACCTAAACAAGAATCGAAAAAATAGAGTTTGTTTATTTTGACCTAAAATCTAACCTAAAAACAGAGACCTGTTGAACAGAACTTCATGAACAGAAAATCATGTGAGAAATCCATGGTAAATGAATAAGAAAGGATCTAAGCATATGAATCCAAACTAATATCTACTTCTTCAACTCAAAACATCACACTAGCAATTGCAAAAAGGGAAAAAACTGTGTTTTTGGTGGTAGTAGTAGTGCCCCTCAAATCGTGGTCCCAAGGAAGGAGAAAGGAGGTAAAGACCTGCTGGTAGCCTTTTTGGATATTTCTCTATTACTACAACAAAATACTTAAGCAACTTGAGGCAAGAACAACTATTTTAACCATCAAAAGCAACCTATTTTACCAAAGCAAGATTTAACCTAAACAACAGAAATTATCCTATGAATGCAAGCAAAAACATATAAATACACAATGGAGGTGCTGGGAAAATTGGGTTGGGCCCTAACCCAAGATATTCATCCCTCTAGAAAAGATTAGTGCTGGTTCAAATCTGGATTCATCATCATTGATAAAAAAATAGCTGTTACATCACAAAATTGTCTTCAAAAATAACTCGAAAATGAGTTGAGTACAAGGCTGCACAAAAGTGCGAAAATATACTATCAAATGTCTAACCTACTGAGGCTTGAAGCCTTGTTATTTATACAAATGAGGACTCCCAACAGTCCTCCTAAACTTAAGGAACTATTTTGAATAAAACTGGAGATAACAGCAGTCGTACTTGACTTACTCGGCTGCCCCTTGGAATCATCGATGTGGTGGCCTTTGTACTTCGAGTTGCTGACGGAAAACTTGAGGAAGTGGTCATTAATGAAGGAGACAACCCTATTATAAGTCCTCAACCTTGTTTCCTTGAGTTTGGCTGCCATTCTGCTCATAAATGCCCCGTCCTTGTCCAAAATTGTCCAAAAATCTAAAATAAACACTCATTAGACTATGTGGCAAAGTGACTATCCCCATTCACTCAATTGACATAAATATAGTCAAAAACATGCACAAAACTATTGAGAATGGTGGATTAAATGAAAATAATAAGCAGAATGAGCCCATATAGTTACCCATTTCAGGGGCTCATCACTCATATAGATCAACCACTTTGAATATCAAATAGATATACAAGTATGCCGACAACTCTAACTTGTAGGAATTTGCAGATTTTTTTCTAAGAATTTTGAGCAGACGTGTTTTCTTGTATTTCAACTAGTTGTAGGTACCCCTAGGAAATATTTATTTTCAGAGATCTGCCATTACTAGTTCTCCTTGCTCAAAAACTTTCATTCTCCTTTTTATATCTACCTTATTTTTATACCTTTCATTACTTTGTTGCAGTCTTTTCTTCACTTGTTCATGCATCTCCTGAACGTTATGCGCAAAATCACTTGCATTGGAACTCTTCCTTTCCTCCAGGTGTGGAAACTTATCAGGTCCACAACGCCTTTTGGTAACCTGCCATAAACAATATCAAAAGAACTCTTACCATTTGATCTATTCACTGAGTCATTGTATGCAAATTCTTCTTGTGCCAAGACCATATCCCACTGGTTGGATTTTCACCACTTAATCTTTTCAACAAATTTCCAAGAATCTCATTCACTAATTTAGTCTATCCATATGTATATGGATGATAGGTTGAACTATATAAAGGTTTAGATCCTATATTATTCCATAATGGCATCCAAAAGTGACCCAAAAATATTGTTTCTCTATATGAAGTAATGGTTCTTGGTAGAACATGAAGTATCACTACTTATTTGAAGAATAAAACAACCACTTCGATAACATCAATTGTCTTTTTTCATGCTATTAAATGTATCATCTTAGAAAACCAATATACAACAACCATCATTGAATCATACTTCCTTTGTGTCCTTGGCATCCCTAAGACAAAGTCCATTCTCACATCTTCCCATGGATTTGCTGGTACCAACAGTGGAGTATACAACCTTGTATTTTGGCTTCTTCCTTTTTCTAGTTGGAAAATTGTACAACATTATATGAACTTTTTGACATCCTTATTGATTCTAGGCAAAAAATAACTCTCCTTTACTAATGTTGTGGTATTGTCCAAGTAAAAATGTCCACCTAAGCCTCCACCATGTAGCTCCTTAATAAGATTCAGCCTCACTACCCCTTTGGGAATGTACAATTGTTAATTTTTAAATAAAAATCATTCTTGGATATGGTAATCCAAGAACATGGTTCTATCCACACTCCAAGGTTCTTTACAAGTTGTCCAAGCTTCTCCAAAATTGGCATATTCTACATAAAATTCCTTCATGCTTTCTAAACTCACCACTTCTACTAACAAAGGGTTGAGTAGCAACACTCTCCTACTTAAAGCATCTGCAATTTTGCTTGGATATCTAGACTTATGCTTTGGAACAAATGTATAGCTTTGCAAGAATTCAACCCATTTAGAATTGCTTTGATTTAACTTGACTATTGATATTTCAATGCCTTTTGGTCTATAAATAAGACAAATTCCCTAGGAAACAAATAATGTATCCATTTCTTCAAAGCCTATGCAATAACATTAAATTCCTGATCATATACACAATACTTCTTCTTAGCCTTTCTCACCGAAGAATGCTATTGGTCTGCCCTCTCGGCTTAAAACTGCTCCAATTGTTGTCTTGCTTGCATCACAGTGAACTCGAAATCCTTTATCAAAGTTTAGAAGTTCCGAAATAGGTTTCTCTATCACCTTTTTTTTTTAGATCTATAAATGCCTTCATTGCTACAGATTTCCACTTAAAAATTCATTTTTTATGCATTCAATAAGAGGTGCATAATTCTAGCTAAAATTCCTAATGAATTTATGCTACAAACTTGCTAAGCCATGGAAGCTTCACACCTAAAAAGTATACAGACATGTTGGCCAATTTAATATAACATTCACTTTTTCAGAATCCATCTTCAAACCTTCCTTGGAAATCATGAATCCAAGTACACTAACTCATTCTGCAAAAATGTACATTTCTTCAAGTTGATCAAAAACTTCTCTTCCTTCAATCACTACAACACTTACTCCAAGTGCTCATTTTTATCCTTGATGAAAACTAAAATGTCATCTAAGTATACTATAGAAAATTTTCCTAAGAATGGTTTCAAGGCCTCATTCATGAGCCTCATGAATGTGCTAAGGGAATTAGTTAGCCCAAATAACATGACCAACCATTCAAACAATCCATCCTTTGTCTTCAAATCACTCTTCCACTCATTTCCTTCCCTTATCCGAATTTCATGATAACCACTCTTCAAATCCATCTTTGTGAAGCATGCAGCCACACTCAAATAGACCATAATGACATCCATCCTGGGCAAAGGAAAGCATGACTTGATGGTTATCCTATTAAGGGCTCTAAAATATGTGCATATTCTCCATTCGCTTGTCTTCTTTGGATTCAATATTATTGGCATTGCACATGACCTCAAACTTTTTCTAATCAATCCTCTGTCGAGCAGATCCTATAATTTCCTATTTACTTCTTCACCCTTGGCTAGGGTCATCCTATAAGGTTCCTTGTTGGTTAAACTTGATCCAGGAATCAATTCAATTTGCTTAAAAATACTTCTATCAAGAGGTAATACTTTTGGTAATTCATCAACAATAATCTCCTTGAATTAATCCAACAAGGATTTAATTTCTACGGGTATGGTTTCCAATTTGATTTCCTCTTTAATGACCTTTAGAATCAATGATAAACATAATTTTTCTCTCCTTTTCTCCTGTAAAAACTAACTAGTTGCACATAACATTATCTTGTTGTTACTCATGCTTGTACCTCCATTAATCCTGATGTTTCTACTATATTTTCCAGCAATAGAGTGAGCTTGTATCATTTTTTTTATCTTTCCTAAACTCATATGTGTTTTCTCGACCATCACGGTGAAATTGTCTATCAAATAACCATGGTATTCTAAGAAGTATGTGACATGCATCCATCTCAACCACATCATACAATAATTACTCTTGAAGGCTTCCAATTTGAAAATTTAATAAGCATTGTTGATTCACATCCACCTGTTGTCCCTTTTGTTACCATGCGACTTTGTAAGGATTTAAAACTTTGAGTTTCATGTTGTCCATGATTACAGTGGACACTAAATTTTATGTACTACTGCCATTTATAACCAAGTTGTAGCAATTTCCTTGGATCTTACATTTAGTTTTGAAAAATTTCTTTCTTTGTTCTGGTTCATTTGATACCTTTTGCTTAGTTTTGAGCAAAACCCTATGAAACATCAAATTTTATCCCAGCTCTTGATGAATTACAATCATATTCTTTCCAGCAGCATAAGCTTCATCGACTTGTGTCAGTTGTGTTATGGCTTCAACTCTTCTCACTGAATTTTTTACTTTAGGGCACTCATATTCCTTATGTCCTTCCACTCCAAAATGATAACAAGTAATTACATACTTTCCCTTTCCTCTTTTGAGACTTCCTCTACCTCTTCCAACACTATTTCCTTTTCAATACTTCTAGTAGTTCATATTTTACCTTTGCCTCTAGAACTTCTTCCTCTACCTTTATATTGTGTTTTCTTATTCAGTTTATATTCTTCCTTCAAGGAAATGTGATAGGATTCATTGACATTCGATAGATAATGTATATTCAATTCATCTTGAATCAATTATGTTAGTCCATTTACATACCTTGCAACTCTTTGGAATTCTGGTTCTCTTAAACCTGATAGAAGTGACAGTCTGAAAAAAAAATGGTGTACTCATGAATAGATGTTACCTTTTGTCTTAGGTTTTGGACTTGTCTATACAAATTTTGATGGTAATCAATAGGCAAAAATTTCTCCTTAATCTTCGTGACCATATTCCTCCAAGTCTTTATATTTTCTGGTTGCTTATTTACCCTATCTTTCTGCGACATGTCCCACCATAGTGCAACATGACCCTTCAACTTCGTCATGGAAAATATCACCTGATTTGGATCCTGATCATTTTCATACTTGAAGTATCTTTCAAGTTTTGCAATCTAATCGATGAGCACATCATCTCTCAAATTTCCATCATAATGGGAAACTTCAACTCTTGCACTACCTTTATTACTCAAGTATGAAATCACCTTGTTGTTGTTCTCTCTCCTTGGAATCTTATTCTTCATTCATTTCTTCTTCTGTATTTGAATCTACTTTTTCATATCCATTTGTTCTATTTTCCAACTCTTCTATCCTACATCTCAATTCTTCAAGCTCTCGATTTCCTACATGTCCTTGTCCTACTCCGCTTCTCCTTGATGACATCCTTACAAGTTGTAAATGTTTTGCCAACATTCGCATACATCAAACCAAGTTTTGCGGCCCAACTCATACCTTTGTGACTATTTTTGAGCTACCACTAAATAAGTTTTTTTGGTACCCTATTACTCAAGGCAAATCCAGGTGCAAATTCCAAAGAAAAACCTCTCTTTGATACCACTTGGTGCAATCCTAAAATATTTAGCTTCCACCCACAAACTATAGAACTAGAATTGTTGATACAAAGCACACAACTTCAGTCATTTATCTTCGGATATTGTGTTAAATTAATTTAATTAACTAGATTGGAGAATACAAACAGTGGGTTATGTAGAACCGACCATAAGAATTCAAACTATGATTAAAATATATGTATTAATTTAGATTTTTTTGTTACATACAATAACTTTGATCTTAGAATGAGGTCCTTATAGTGCTTACAATTTCTATGTTGTAGCATAGTAATACCCCACATTAGCCAAAAACATATCCCAATAGTGTAGCAACCAAAAGTCCTTTTTCTTCTTTATTCTCATAATTTATTCCCCATGTTGCCAACCTCTTTGCATTCCAAAATTGAAATGATTTTATTTCCCATGCTATCAACATATTTGCATTCTGAAACTTAAACAATTAAATTCCCCATAGTGATGTGAACAAAATGAAAATTTGTGAATTACATCTCTTTCCCAGAGCACGTTTGGTAGTGGTTTTTATACAACAAATTCCTGTAACATGTTTGGTAGTGACTGCTTGTAGTGACAACTGTTAATTTGGGTGTATCAAAAACTCTATGCAATATGAGTATTAGCAATAGAATCGTGGGAGTGTCAACAACTTAAAATTAATTATTACTTTCATAAAATGAAACTATAAGAGTAGAAACAACTATTGGCTAGATGTATCCACAACTAACATAATAGGAGTGTCAACAACTCAAAATATATGGGAGTTGCAACACTTATTTTCCTACATTACAAACTCAAACAAAAACTTGTTTTTGGTTGATCATGAGTATTTCCCGAGGCCAACGATTCTCCTGCTTCAGCACGACTCCAAAGTAGCTAATAGAGATCAGTTACCTAATAACTCAAAGAATAATATAACCTCCTTCAAATTCCCCAATATATTCATATATCCAAAACACATGTTAATGTGTTCATAATGATATATACCTCTTTACTTATTGCACACATGGGCCCTTCATTAGCCTAGAAAATATTTCGCATATAATTATACGATCATGTATACATTAAACCACATATATGCTGGCCTTGGGGTCACCATTATTTATTATGTATGAATGCATTGAAGTTTGAAAATTTTGTTTTTCTTCACAAATAGGAAGGATTTTATTTTCAATATAAGAAGTTTCTATCCCTCGAAGGTAGGATCAACATTTTTTATGTTTAGCTAAAGTTTTCAAAATTTGACTTGAGAAAAGTTGTTATATTATTTCTATAAAAGAGTATCCAATGTTAATAGCATTAGAAATATCTATCAGATTTCACCACCATGCAATGTATGTATACATTGGAATGTCCTTTACAAGTAGTAATTGTGTGAATTGTTCGATAAGGATAAAATAAAAACACTAAATAGTGTATTCTTAAGGTGAGGGAATGCTTATCACAATTTCTCATAATGTGATTGAACAATTTTGGGATGATGAAGCTCATCTTTTCAATGAGAATGTATTGAACATGCTTCAATGATTCTTGGAGAATTGTCAACAATTTTGTCTCTAGCTCTTTTATAGGAAGTTTAAAGGTTGAATGTATTTTTGATGGATATGTGGTTAAGTTTGTGATGCCAAATGGATATCAAGGTGTAGCAAGGGATGGATTTTTTGGTTGTGGTTTCTAGGTTTGCATATTTAATTCAACCAAGTGAGTATAACTTTCCTACCTCTCTAATAACTTCGATGATCTTTTTTAGAAAAATTGTGGATTTTTTCTTGCAAAGTGAGTTAAAGAGAAATGTTGAAAGTAATTTTTTTGGTGGGGGACAACATATCTATTTAATCGAGATGAAGGATTGAACATCTAGGATTTTATGTGGAACATTAGTAGATCTTGAAACTTAGACATGGACACTTCTTTAGTCCAATCCTTCTTCACCCTGATTGTTACTATAGGATGAATATTATAAATATACCTTTAGTAGAACTCTAACTAAGTGTGTAATATGGAAAACGCTAGGTGAATACAAAATATTTACTCAAAAAATTTGAAAAGAATTCTACTTATCCATTAATATACCAAATGTATACATGAGGCCTAGAGTGTGAAGGAGTCTTACTGTAAGATACTTAATGAAATTGTAGGTTCTTAAATGATGTATTCATTGATGGGGAATATAATTCACTACTAAAAATGTAGCAAACCACTCCTTACAACTAGGGCTTTCCTACTCCATATATCCTTCATTGTGGTGCAAATTCGCAAAAGAATTACTTTCTTCTTTGACATGGAATAGAATTTACTAGTAATCCAAAACATTTCTTGTCACAACCTCTAAGCTCTTTCCTTCCTCGGATACTTCTTTATGGTGAAAGCTACAATGACTTGATTAAAAAAATTCTCTTTCTCATGTTTCAAATAAAAAAGTGTTGAAATGTGAAATCTTTTCCTTTCGATATATGCTTGAGGAATTTCTACAAGAGATATTCCACTGAATATCCTTATAATTTGCACTCTATCGATATTTCTTCTCACCTTGAAGGACAAGTGCTAGTGATTCTTTTCCTAAAAAGATAATAAATACTTGTTTAACCATGTTGGAGATGACATTATTATAAACATAATTTTTGTGACTAATGAAAAAGAAAGTATTAGTCATCTTACCATTGGTTCTAATATAGCACAAGAAAGCTATAATTGTGAACCCTTAGATCTCCTTTTATGGTTTTAAGGATAGGCTGAAAATCTATTGCTCAAATATGGAGGCATATTATACTTTCTTAGATGGAAAATTTTGAAAATGTTTATTGATCTTTTGTTACCATTTTATTGCATCTCCCTGATGAATGAGACTATAAGAAAAATATTGTTAGACTAACAATCTCATTCCACTGTTGAATCCTTCTTCCGCCTATTATTTGTCAAAGAATCAAATTCCTACCTTGACAATTGTTTTAAAGAACACCACATAATTGAAAATGTGAGAAATTCATAATATAATAGGAATCCCTTGGCATGCATATATTATAGACTCCCTAGGGGATGTCGAAGACTATCAATTGATTGAATGGAAAAGTGTCTCTAGTCACTTCCTAAACAAGCCCTAAGCCCTATAGTTGAAAGAAAAGGTTTTCCTATGAACAATATAGATATATCAATCTAGATAAAGATCTTATTTTTTCCTTCCCTAAAGTTGAACCAAGGATAGCACAAGTTGGAGAAGTTGTTTCTTCTATAAACATTGAATCTATATAGCCCTAAATGTGAATGTGATATATGCCATATTTCTCTTTCCTAACTGTGGAATCTACGAGGTAGAAGGAGTTCCATGTCTTCCAATGAGTCCATGTATCAATTTGAAATCCCCATAAAATAATTAATCAACCTTGATATTCATCCAATATAAAAAATGTGATCTATAATTCCTTTTGAGACATAGATATTAGCCAACCCCACAGTGTGTTAGGTCCCTATACTACTAGTGTAACCCCTTATTGTTATTAGTACAACCCCCTTATTATATTGTTGTGCCCATGTAGTCCCCATATTGTTATTATTATGCCCCATAGAAGCCCACTATTGTTATTATTTTTCCCTTACATTATTATTGTTATGTCGGCTTTGATTATGTTATGACCCTTAGACTCCTATATATAGAAAGGAGGTCTTCTCATTTGTATCATCCAATAATTTTTCATTTGTGTAATGTAAATGAGGTTTCCCCCTCGAAGAGGCTGAATTCTAAGGCGTTGATCTATATTTTCTATCTTTTTGTGAGCTGGTTTTCTAACATTTGGTATCAGAGCTTTAGATTCTAGGGTTTCGCTACTCCAAACAGGTCATCATGGCTTTTTTGCTATAACTATTTTTTCACGACATTTCAGAAGCTAAAAAAAAACCATTTGAGAAACAATCACGTGGAAACTTGGGTCTAAATTTTAGATCTTGTTTCACTATATTTTAGGATATATGATCTAAGGAAATTAGAGTTTTTGCAAGCTCCAGAATTTCATCTAAAACAGGTCATCGTGGAATTTTAGCTATAACTATTTCACTACAAAGTTTCAGAACCTAAAAAAAAAAACCATTTGAGAAGAAATCGATCTAAAACATGGGTCTGAATTTAATATATTTTCACATTATATTTTCGGATATATGATCTGAGGAATTTAGGGTTTTTGCAGACTCTCGAATTACATCCTAAACAACTAACCTTGGGAGAATCGTCATAACTTTCTCTCTGCACATCAAATTGAAATTCTGTAAGAAGTTACAAAAAGAGGACGGACTATGTTTTGTTTGGGTATAATTTGTAGAACCTAAGGTTGAAACAGTAACATGTGGCACATCGTACAATGTTACTCTATTGAACTAGTCTATAATTAGGTCATCGATTGGGAATAAATCTTTCTTACGGAATCCCATCATGATCAGACTTGTGGAGTTAGAAAGAGGAATTAGAGGGATATTACGGACCAAAATTTGAAAACTTAAAGATCCGAAAGTACAAAGTTACAATCGTTTCAAGATCGAGCTCCTAAAATCAAGAAAAGGCGAGATGAGGAGGTTCAATGGCAAGGATCCGGTAAATTGGATACTATAGATGGATAAGTATTTTGATCTACATGGTGTGCCACTGTTACAAAAGGTACATATTGCATCTAATTATTTAGAACCAAATTAATTTTTATGGTATAAAGGGATTTGTTCTCGTAAACCACTTGTCACGTGGTCAATTTTCATGGAGGAAATGATAGCACATTATGAGGATACAAAGAGAAACACCTTCTTTAGCCAATTGATAAATCTCAAAAAAAAGGTTTCAATGGCAGAGAACATTGAGGACTTCCAAAAATTGAATATAAGGGTAAATGATATTCCAGATAAGAAAATGGTTGATGCCTTCATAGGGACTTTAAAGGATAACATTCAACATGAGGCTCGTCTTTGGGAACCTAATTCATTGGAGAAGGCATTCAATTTGGCAAGAAAAATTGAAAGCGAAATTATGGAAACAAGGAATCCCATCACTCATGACTATAATTATGGAAGTGTTTTTTCTCCTAGCCTTCCACAACCTACAAGGTTCACACCTTAAAAATTGGAATAAAAAAGAGAAAAAGGGATTTGTTACAATTGTGATAGAAAATACACTAAAGGTCATAAGTGTGCTGAGAAGAAATTATTTTACATAGATTATGAAGAGGACGAAGAAAAGGATCAAGAAACATCAAAAGAAGATGATATACACCAGGAACCCACCCCAAAGAAATAAGAAATGAATCCTACCATATCTTGTAAAGCATTGTAAAGAATTACCACTCCTCAAACTCTCAAGATAGAAGGACATATCAAGAAGAAAAAGGTTCAAGAAGTGAAAGATCACATCGAAAAAGAAGAAATGAATCTAACCATATCTTGTAATGCATTGGATAGAATTACCACTCCTCAAACTATCAATATAGAAGGACATATCAAAAAGAAAAATGTTCAAGAAGTGAAAGATCACATTGAGCATCAAGAAATGAATCCGACCATATCTTGTAATGCATTGGATGGAATTACCACTCCTCAAAATATCCAGATAGAAGGAGATATCAAGAATAAAAAGGTAATAGTGTTGATTGATTCTGGCAGTACCCATAATTTTATTCATTATAAGATAGCCAAGGAATTAAATTGCTTCCTATATCCAGCACCAGAGTGTCAAGTGATGGTTGCAAGTGGAGGAACCATAAATTGCTCTCGAAAGTGCCATAATATCAAGCTACCCATGGGAGAATATGTATTGAATAGCCCAATGCTTTCAATTCCAATAGGCAGTGTAGATGTTTTACTAGGAGCCCAATGGCTACAATCTTTGGGTACGATAGCTTTTAATTTTCGAGAACTTTTCTTGAATTTTTTTTGGGAAGGAAAGGAAGATGAATTGAGGGGTATCAAAGGGAAACCAAGAAATATAATCAACTCTAATAGCATGAAAAATCTTATAAATAAAGAGAAATGGGGCGTAATTGCACAATTATGTTCACTAGAGGATCCCGCATCAAAATCATGTATTTCTCCAGATCTCCTAAACGTTTTGGACAATCATTCCAAGGTATTTGAGACTCCCAAAATCCTCCCACCTATTCATGATCATGATCATGCTATTCATTTGATTCTGGTATGTGTTCCTCCAAACATCAGGCCTTAGATATATCCATATGCCCAAAGGAGTGGGAACTCAATCAAAAGTTGCAGAAGATCCCAGTTCAATCAGTATTGCAAGAACTTGACAAGGAAGGAAAAATCATATTGGAACCTGAAGCAGTCACAAAACTAAGAAACCGACAACTATGAAATAGATCAATTTCAGAGTATCTCATCAAGTGGAAGAACTTACCTGCGTAAGATTCCACATGGGATGACAAGAATTTATAAAAAAGCATCAAGAACTACTCAAGCATTGAGGACAACACTTTTTGAAGGAGAGGGGAATGTTAGGTCCCTATACTACCAATGTAACCCCTTATTTTTATTAGTTCAACCCCCTTATTATATTGTTGTGCCCATGTAGTCCCCATATTGTTATTATTGTGCCCCAGAGAATCCCACTATTGTTATTATCTTTCCCTTACATTATTATTGTTATGTCGGCTTTGATTATATTATGACCCCTTAGACTCCTATATATAGAAAGGAGGTCATGTCATTTGTATCATCCAATAATTTTTCATTTGTGTAATGTAAAGGAGGTTTCTCCCTCAAAGAGGCTGAATTCTAAGGTGTTGATCTATATTTTCTATCTTTTTGTGAGCTGGTTCCTAATTAATATATATATATATATATAATATATATATATATATATATATATATAAATTATATATATTATATTATATATATATATAAAATATAATATGTAAATTCCATGAGATTTTACGGAGGAGAGAGAGGCATAGTTTTTTATCCATGCTACATGAAAAATATTATCAAGTTATTCAAACAAATTAAAATAAAAATGAGTTATCAAAGGAACACTATAAAGTCCTCGTTTTGAGTGGCTTTGGAAACCTCTATGACAATGGTGGTCATTGGCTGACATAGATGGACATGATGGAAGGATGATGGCTAAAAGAGTCAGTTTCCTTGTCCCATTAGAAAGGAATGCCATGGATAGGGTGTGTGTCCTTGCTCATAGATTAGTTGCACCACATACATTGGTAGCTTGCACTAGTTAAACATACCAAGAGAAACTTGGAGGGGAATTCGGTGAGAAAATAAAAAGAAGGTTGTTTAAGACAAAAATTTCACCTATAGTAGTAGGCTACTTAAATCTCAATAATATTTTCCAAGAGAAATAAAGATTTTTCCCTAGAACGTGTATATGTGTTTTTATGAATGATAAAAAAAGTGAGAGAAACAATCACCAAACATGCACAAGCAACTTTCAAGAAATGAAAGAGAATTACATGGAAAATGCTATAATTCCTAACTTTGTTGGTGATGAAAACTTACAAATATGCCCTCCTAAGATATTTACTCTTGATCCTTTCTTGAATCCTATTTTTGTAGCGGCTGCAACACCCTCCAAAATTTTAGCTTGCACTCAAATTTTGAAGCCTTCCTTGGTCTTTCCCTTGATTGTTGCAAACATTTCAGCTTGTTTCACAATATTTCCCCAAGTCCTTTGAACTATTTCCCTTGTCGGATTAATTGTCGTATTTTTTCATGTTTGTGAAAGTTTCTAGTGGTTTCAAAGGTTGGTCGTTGTGTATACGAATTGTCCTAGCCATGTAAACATGTGTCCCACTCATATACAAAGTTTTGAGCATTATCACACTAGTGTCGTCACGATCATCTTAAATTATATCTCAAGTGTCACACTTGTCGCTTCTTGTCATGAGACAGTCACACAAACGAAAATTATTTGTTTGTTGCTCCAGTGGTCTATGTTGTCGTGTCGTTGAAGTAAGCTAAGTGTGTGATCATGAGTTCAAGTTCATCACAAGCCTATCTTCCTCCCACACTTATCCATTTTCAGAGAATCTTTCCAACTAGGGAATTCAACTTCATTAGGCCCCAACTTAACTACACATTGCACAGTCCCACCCCTCATTAATTGACCTTGCTACCTGGAACTATGCAATGCACAATCACTATCCTTCGAGACTTTTGTACTGTGAAATTATGGAGCTCAGTGGCCTTCCTCGACCCCTACAATTGCAGAGTTGTTCCCCTAAGTCTAATTTGAATTGCACACTTTGCACTTTTAGTCCTCAATATTTTCCCTTGCCTACTAGAACCTCACAATGCGTAGAGACCCCAACCTCCTTTGGCCTCCAGAACTGTGTAGATGTGTCCTCCAGTGCCCTCCATTAGTCAAATCTCACTGACCTTGAGGACTACACATATTTTCCCTCCGGAACTCTTTGATTCCCAGTCCCCCTTGCCTTTGAAAATTGTGCAGAACTGAGGTCTCCAAGCGTCATCCTGCATCACCCACTACTATCTTGAACTACATAATCCTGACTCCCAATGTCCACTGCACAATTTATTTCCCTAGTGAGGATTGTGCTATAAAGTTCCTCAGTCAAGCCTGATCTATGCTCTGTGCAGTCTCAATGATCAAGCCCTCTCCTTGTCACCTAAAACTGCGTAATGGGTAGTTATTGGGCCCTCTCCCAATCTATCCCTTGTCCCAAGTTCAGTTTATGGATAATAATGCATCTTTTTAGACTAGGGAATTTTCAAATTGATTTCATACCGTCATGAGTGAATTGCAAGAACATGTACACTATTAAGTCATGGTGAGATGATGAAGAAGGAGAAGAAGAAGGGAAGCATGCCTAAAGACTCACTTGCAGTTGAATGGATGAGTGGACCTACCAAGAAAAAGCAAAGGAACACAAGTGTGCAACCACTTTCCAAGACTGAAGATCATTGAAGACCCCACATTATCAAGATATGCCGAGGAAAAGAGAAATAATATGTAAGAACACATCTAGCACCTAGCAGCAATAGAAGCTTGACATTTCCACATCATCAAGCCAGTCCATGTCAGTAGTGTCATGTCAAGTTGTGTCATGAGTCGTCATATGCCACATCACTATTTTGGGCCATGTATATTGTAAATCAAATGTATTGTAAAGTGGAATTCCAATGGACAGACATGAATATGAAGAGTCACATAAGTTGAAAAGTCATAGGAAGTTGATTAGTCATGAGGGTAGTCAAAGAGTCATAAGGGGTAAGTATCACCTCTTGGTTATATATACCCCCTCATTGTATGAGCAAAGGGACTTTTCACCTTGGCTCCTCCTACAAGGCATTAGAGATATCATCTGATTCTTGGAGGAGCAAGGAGTGGCTCCATTGTCCCACTACTCGGATTAGTGATGTACAATGTAAATATGTGTCTTGGAACTTTTTCTTAATAACAGAAGCCTTATAAGGCCAACATGTTCTTCATGCATGACTTATGAATGTTTTTAATACTATTATTTCAATGTTTGTATTTCATGTTTGCTTTCACATGTACTAAGATAGCTGAACTATTTTGGTTATTTTAGTGTTTATTTTGTTGAGAATGTGTTGTAATGGTTATTATTGTTGTCTCATCCTTCTAGACTATTTCGCGAGAAACTAGACAAGCCTTTCTTCCTTATCGGTTATAATGATCGTCACATCTGTTGTGGACTATTCTAGTGGATGTTAGATGGATATTCCCTTGACTTCATTGGTTTTAATGATTGTCGCAATTTTTGTGGACTATTTCGTTGGATGTTGGACAGGTCCTTCTGGTTCATGTGTAACTCTTCTTGGGTGGTACTATTACTTCTCACTTAGAGGCTCACTTTTTTACCCCCGTTTGCAGTAAGAGAACATAGACATAGTTGCGTTGTGCACTCGTCAGGCACACTCAACTTGCTTTTTGAAGATACCATTTCATCACTCTCTTGTGCTGGCAACTAGATCCAAGGCCAATCTTTAAGGATTTGACAACTGAGCCTTTATATCGGATGGGAATCCTACACCAAACTGTGTGACGTCTGATTGGGAATTCATATCGGGGATATCCCTTGAATGTTGATGGGTCCAGCATCGTCAACACCTACATACAATAAACAACAAAGCTAATTTCTTTCCCATAGCCACAAATATTAGCACATGCAAAGCAATATATTCCTGTAAATATAAGAAAACATGAACGTAATGGGGGGAAGCTTCTTTTACTTTGAATTAATCATGTGAAGAATTACATAGTCGAGAATCCTTTGGGTCCTTTCCTGGATCACCTTCTTAACCATAACACTTAATGGTATGTGCACCTACTAGTGTTAGTTTATCACAAAATAATTTCTCCAACATTTTAGCATAGTATTTTTTCTTTTTTCTTTGACTAGTGAAGAGATCTATTTATATAGATATCGATCATGATTAGCATTCATTACATGTAGACACTTTCTTGATCGTATCAAGGAGATGATTAATATAGACCAAATCAATCATTATTTTAATCAACAATGCTTATTTTAATCAAAGTTGTCAACTTGGACCGAGTCTACGCTTATCTAGATGAATTCTTGCACTATTTCAGAGCTCTAGTACAGAAAGGGCATTAATGGGCTTCTGTTTTGGTCCAAAACACTGGGAGGAAACATTACTAAGCCCTCTAGTTTGGTCGCTACAATGGAAAAGGAGCATTGGACCCTCAAAACACTTATATTTTGATCTTTCACTAGTCATAATTTGATCCTTTGACTTAGAAAAGGATGTGGCTTTCTTCTTGACCCTAGGGGGTGGATCTTTGAGCTATAACATATGCCCCCTAATGTATGAGGTAAGAAGAGAATCTAATAAACAAAATACATTACAAAGGTAGAGGAGTGAGAGAGGCAGGAAAATATCGTAGACAAGAGACCTGCAAAGACTCAAAAGTGTAGTCAAATACATAAAGTAGTACATCCTTTTGGTAGGCATACTCATACTCAGTACTAATAGAATGAATGAGATGACATCAAGCATGTTGGGAGATCATCTAATTACCAGGAATTGATGTATCTTGTTAACATGCATGAGGGAGACCACTGATAATGAGAATGGTTCCCAAGGTACCTAACATAGTCTACAAAAGCTGAATGAACGAGATGAAGTTGAGCACTTTGGAGAATCAGTCAACATGGGCCAATGATGGAAACCCAATGAAAACCACAAGGAAACCTACCACTGATGATTACAAGCTCTAAAGTACTAGACTATTTTTGGATCTACATCCTAGATAAGGTGTTGAAGTCAATGGGAAGAGATCTGTCGAAGGAGGGCCTTAAAGTATCCCCCATCATCGACAAAAGATTGACACCAAGATAAGGTATCTAATGATGGAAAATGAATAAGTGATTTACAAATGACATATGGATGACTGACACAAAAGTATAATGATACATGCAAACGGCTGACTCTTGGCTAAGACTTCCCTTGAACATATAATGGCATGAAACAATAGTGAACTTGGAAACATATACTAAATAATATAAACAAGAATGATGGTTACATAGGAAGCATCACCAAATCCCATGGACTAGAAGGGTAACTAATTAGGTGAGATAGAGACTCATGCAACATAGTGACTTGACTCAAGGTGAATATGTGGTTCAAAAGTCCAAAAATAATCCAACTATAATGCTATGACTCAAACAAGTGTCATGTTCAAGGGCAACATACAACTTATGTGATAAATATGCTACAAAAAGGAAGTCTCCCCCCCCGCTTTTTATATAGTGTATCCCCTTTATATCTTAATGAACATGAAAGAGAAGACAAGTAAGCTCAATAGGTTCCTTTTTTGTGAAGTTTATATTGAGGCTAGAAAAGAGATAAAAGTACACTTGTGATCTTCTCATGGATTGACAAGGTTGATGATGGACAAGGGATTGCTTGTAGACTTTCAATTTAACTAATGAGCGAGAAAATATGGAAAGAGCTCAACAATTTCATATAGCTTTTACAAGCATGAAAATATGGTAGCAAAAGAAGCTTAAGATTTTCATGAGTTTAACGAGTCATGAAAGAAGATCAAAACGGACTTGGCATTTTTTGTATATATTTAACGAGCATGAAAATATAACAAAAGGAGCTCGATATTTTCATTATTTAATAAGCATGAAAAGAAGGCCAAAATAAATCTTGTTCTAGATAGATGTGTGGTATAATAGTATGCATCTTGCTATGAGGGGTAATGACAAAATGACCTAAGTACAACAAGAAGTGATGACAAAGCATTTGGCAATGGAAATCCACTCATTGCAATGGTCTCTCTAAAAGGTGATAGTTGAGAGATGGAAGCAAGGTTAATGCAAAGGCAAGAGGTTGAGCATGGATACAAATCTGGCGTAAATGAAGGCAAGCATCTATATGACATATAGCGGGACATTAAAGACCATGAGCATAGTAAACAATAGGGGAACATGATAAAAAGGTGTACGGACCCCCTATAAGATGATATGCCATAAATAATAGAAAAAGAGAGACGTGAGGCTCAAATTCGATGTCATGGTGAGTACTAAAGAGGATCCTTGAACCTACAAATCACTGTAAAATGGACACCAAAATGACAATTAGGTGTTATTCTAGGGTTCCCATGGAGGGTAGGCTCTACCGCACAAGTTAATACATGCAAAAAGGAGTGGTTAATGTTGCAACCTAGCAAGTTAGACCCTAATGAATTAAAAATAGAGACAAAAAATGCAAACAATGCTGACAAGGTCGGTGAATCCTAGCCCTATATGGTAGTTTCAGTGATATAACTTAGAGCAATGATTTTTTTTCAAGAAATATATACATATGTATAAGGAACTAGGCCCAGAAAAATGGAAAAAATATGGCTGTAAGAGGAAGTCATTGGGGGCTCCGCGATAATGTACCCATCAGGATCGAGAGTCTTTGGACAAGCATAAGGTCTAAAGTTTACACATATGTTATGAACAGCATTGCGTTTGATGATGGGAATTACGTTGTAAACTCAAGTGAGGGATGCATGGTAGTGGCTCATGTGGAATGCATGTGCAATACGATGTGGATTGAGGCCAAGCATCGCTTCGAGTAAAGGTGGAAGAATGCCATAGATGACAAGATAGATAACAATATAAAAATTAATCTCATCATGAGGGAAATCCACTCCAATTGTAAAGTCATTTGTAATCCCAATATTCTGAGTGTCAACGAGGGTAAAAAAAGAAAAGTACGCAAGATTTTGGTCAATGAGAACACCATGGGTGATATTAGGATCTTGTGCCCAATAGACATTATATGGAGAATTGAGGGTAAAAATGTTACCATTCCATATTTTCGACCAAGGGGAAAACAATAATGGATGAGAGGGATCCTCCCAAGATAGCTCAAAGATCAATATGTCTGTAACATCCCTTGTGAAAATTCCATGTAAAAATATATAAATACCACGGATGATGGGACACATATTTCAAGCTAAATGTTGGGCATGGCATCCTAGGGGGGTGTTCATTTGGTTGTTTATGGCTAAGGAAATTGGCAAATTCAATACCTAAGGATTTGGAAAGGAAAATGGCATGAGGTAACAAAGGTTCATGGCAATTCTCATGTACGTATCAGATCCCTACACTTAATTCTGTTGATTACACTTGTAGGTTACATGTTGATGATATGTTTGATGAAATTCCTAGCATGGCTAGTAGGGGTCTGGTTATGGTCTTGTTCAACTTATTGCTTTTGCATCATTATTTCCTTGTATTTTTAATGATTTCAAGTTATCACGCCATTCTAGGCAGTGGCATGGGCTCTGGGCCTGAAAAAGTTCCTTAAATCCCAGGGTCGCTAGCACAGAATTGGTAATTTTGGTCCTTGGTCGCTGGCATGCAACCCTATGAGAGTTAATTTAGGTTGTTGGTCACTCTCTTTCCCATAGCATGAGAGCGATTATTGCCTAAGAGATCCAGAACAATAGTAGGACCCAGGGACAGGCTGCCTAAGCGGCTAATTTGTCTCATGAGGGTTTTGTCGATGATGTTGGATGATTGTGTGGGATGTTTATGTTGATTCCACTTCCTTAAAGTCACAAAGGAGGTTGACTATGATCATAGTATCCTCTAATCTCATGTTTACCCAGTTGGCATGGTTACTTGGGTGGATGTGGGAGGAGGAGGGTGTTACAGAGTGGTATCGTAGCATGGTTCGACTCTCAGATTGGATGGGCAGTGTGCATTGGTCATGCATGCATGTCAGTTGCATATGTGTCTCTTACACTTGCATTCCATGTGCTTGTTTCATTTCATATTGATTAATTATAGTTGTAGTAAGGTTTTCATGAGGAACTTGATGTTGATTTTGTGGAATGCATTGTCATGAATATGTGATTGGTTGTTATATGTTACTTACATGTTGATTTTATGTCGCCTACTTACATCCTTGTATGCTAGGTCACATTCTTGAATATTTTGATTACAATTATCAATTTTTTAGGTTTATTACAAGAATTGATCGCTTATGCTCGACTACATGCATTTATGTGTATGTGTAGTTGATTATGCATTGCTTATTCATGTTGATGATTGCATGTGGAAATGCACACAGTGGAGTAATGGTTGTTGTCATGCATGAGGTCATGGTTTGTGAAGTTCTTATGGTCATGCATTGATGACCGGACTCTATCTAGAATGATGTGTATATGGTTTGGTACTCATGTATTATATGTCCATATGCAGTTGTTATGCATGTATGGTCTTGGTTATAGTATTCATGAATAGTAGTTCAAACATGCCTTGTTGAGTCATGGTATGTAAGTTAGTTCATCATGGTACTATTGGTTGTTATGATGCTAATATGTTGGCTATGATAGAGGAGGAGATGCAGATCATCATAATGAGGTTACAACATTGGGCTTTGGGGTAAGAGAAAATCGTCATACAGGTGTTGTATTTTTGGCATGTGAGTATTTCGGTTAAGGATTGGTATATGCATTAGGTTTATATACATTAGGTTTATGTACATGTCTTTTGATGTTATAGTCACGTACATGATAGAGGATATTTGATTAGCATATTCATATGAACATGAGTCAGATAGTTGATTACTATTGTTGTTTTATATTAGATAACTTGATGATTATGTTATATGTTGTTGATGAAGTCTCTTATAGGTTAACTTGTTATTGTTAAATTATAATTATCTTGATGATTAGGGTTATAGAATTTATATCTTGATGTTATATGTATCGCACTAAGTGGATTGACTGGCACAGATGGTTATGATTACAATATTACAGTATGAGCCGACATATTTGTGATGACTTTTCACATGTGCTTGTTATGCATGAACAATAAATTCTTATGAGTTTATGATGAGAACATGTTAGTTAGTTACTGTTATGGATATCTTGATCTTGTTTATGTTTGAGTTGACATGTTATAAAGTTATATCTTTCTAACTAGATTGATTGTGTAGACAAGATAGCCTCCGCTGAGGTACACTAAGGTATGAGTTTTCTTATGTAGTATAATTGGTGCTTCTTTCTTGATTATGTCGTCTATTTGGTGTTGAGTGTTTGGTGTCTATTATGTAATCTAGTTGATTTATTTAACATGGTATGTTGGCAATTTGGTTGAAAGTTTGATGAGTTGCATAATACGAGTTTTTGTTCCAATGATCTTGTTTTAAGATGATTTTACTAAAACATATGTGCTGAAACAGTTGATATGTACTTGAGTATAGTAGATGACATTGTAGAATTATGTATAATAACTCTGAGTTGACTATGTATTATGACATGATTATTATTCTTGGTAAAGGTTGATTTCAAATTGATAGATATGACTATCTTGATATCTAGAACATGTGGTTGACATGTGTAAACAGTTGTAGGAAACATGATTGGTATTAGCGTGACAGGATATCAATTGATGTGTTTACATAACTAACAGTCGGGTGATGTGACAGTGCATAGTAATCCTTAATTGCAACAAGGTAAAAAGGGAAAAAGAAAGGAATTTGGCAAGAATTCCATTGGTATGTTTGGAAACCTAATTCCAAACAAATGAGTTCTTTGCATATAGGGATTCTTCTTAACCTTGATCTTGTCTAACATTATGTGGATATGTGCCAGATTCATGAACATGTACTTGATAGGTATGGTATCTACTATTTAGTTACAGTTGGATCCATCAAAGGATTAGAGTCCATTGAGAGATGGCATGGACATGTTCAGCTATAAGGCAACATGCTTGGCACAACAAGATAAGGTATCTGGTGTATAGTTATGTTTACTTATGCATTGAAAATTATGTTTTTGTGGTGATATGATGCAGGGGATTGCATGGCAAAGAGACTTCCATGAAATCTTGAAGAAGGCTCAATTTGATCTTTCCCTTCAAATCATTGGGAACCATGGGGATTGAGTCATGGTGTTTGTTGTTAGTCCTGTTCTTTTGGTCTTTTGTGATTTTCTTTTGCTTGATTTGTAGTTTTGTTATGTCTAATGCATGATCATGCCACTTTGTTTGTGGTGTCGTATTTTTGTTTGTTTTCCATGGTTTTCTTCTTGATTTCTTCTCGGTCTTTCATTTATTTTTTTGAGAGTCTTGGGAATTGGTTGGGAAAAGAGGAAATTATTGGAGCTCGGGGAGAGTCATGTGGTACCCAATAGGTAATGTAAGAGTCAAATGAAGCTTTGTGCATGAGTAAGCACAACGAAAGGTAAGACTTCGATAGTTAGTTGGATTGGCTCAGTCCATTGTGGTAAATGGATGGTGGTAGTGAAGTCATGAGAAAGGTAACCAAAAAGGTAAAGTAAATGGATCTGAGGCTTCAGATGCCTTTGCTACGTTGCGAACGAATATTCTTAATGTTGTGCATGTGTTGCGTGAATAAAGGAAGTTCTCTTAATCCTTTACCTTGATATTATGTTATGATCATGATTATGCTTGTGTGTATATATGTATACATGTAGGTGTGTATGTATTTCATGTTTGATAGGGTCAACATGGATCATGATTACTAAAACTAACTTTTATGTGTATATATATGTATGTATGCATATCGTTGTTTGACAAGATCATGATTGTTTATGCTAATGTTTACATATATGTATGTATGTATCCGTGTACCTATGTCATTGTTCGATAGACCATCAAGAATCGTTCTTGTGGAAAAATGATTGCCTATGCATGCGAATGGCATGAAGAGGTTCTTGGTCTCGCGAGGAATCAAGTGGAAGAATAGTCATGACAAATATATGAGGTCAGTATCATGTGAATATGAATTTATATGCTTGTATTATGCCTATGTTTATGTTATGACAAGTAACGTTGAAGGATACATCAATGAAATGAAAACAACATGGTCTGTGACATGCTAAGACAAACATGGATAAGGCACTGGAAGAAGGGTTTCTTGGTAGAGTCAGCGTGGTTTTGGATGTGTAGTACTGTTGCTGTTCATATGTTATATATGTTGTACATGTTGCTTTTTTGATGTTGTGTGAATGTGGTGTGGTTTATATTTAGTGTGTGTACCTATTGTTTATGCAATGTTATGTTTAGGGTGTTAGTACAGATAATGTTGTATGAATGTTTCATATTCAATGTTGGGTATAGAGGATGTTATGTACATGTTGGATATATGGTGTTGTGTATATATTTTATTGTGTGCATGATGGATATGCGATGTTCTATGCATATGGAGCTATGCGCGTGTGCAATATGTGGTGCTGCATATAGATGATGCTATGTACATGTCGGATATGCAGTGCTATGTACATGTGATGTTGCGTGCATGTTCTATATGTGGTGCTGTGTACATATGGTGTGGTGTGCATGATTGTACAAGTGGTACTGTGTGCATGTGGTGTTGTGTACATGTTGTACAAGTGCCATTGTGTCCAGGTGGTGTTGTGTACATGTTGTGCATGTGGCATTATGTACATGTGGTTTCGCGTACATGTCATGCATGTGGTACTATGTACACGTGATATTGTGTACATGTTGTACAATGGTGCAATGTACGTATGGTGTTGTGTACACGTTGTGTAGGCAGTGTCGTGTACATGTAATGTTGTGCACACATTGTGCCGGTGATGCTTGGTACATGTGGCACTAACGTACATGTGGGATTGAGCGCATGTCATACATGTTGTGTTGCAGGCATGTGGTACTATGTATGTGCATTGTGTAGTCATGGTATCGTGACATATGTATTCCTTGTAATGTACTCTGTGTGGGTACATGTATTGTGTGGTGTTGTACATCGAGTGTATGTGTATACATTTTGTGGTGTCTCACATTGTGTGCAGATGTATGTCTGGTGATGCACATTGTGTACGTATACATGTTGTGTTGAGTCGTACACTAGACGTAGGAGTATGTATTGTGTTGTGTTATGCACTGGGTGTAGGTGTATGCGTTGTATGTCAGGTGTGGATGCATGTATTGCATGGTGTTGTATGTCATGTGCGGATTGTATAAGTGTGATGTACACTATGTGTGTGTGCACACGGTTGAGGAGAAGGAACTGGGTGTTATAAGAAGAATTTCAGCGTAAATCACATATAGAAAGGCATTTGTCGACGCGTTTCGAACCAACCAGTGTGGTTCATCGTCAGGACAAGTTGAAGAAACAGATCCAGTCCAACAAGTTAAATAGTCTGAGCAGAGACTTGAACGACAAAAAAGATAAACGGTTAATTTTTGACCCAAGGCCCAGTCAAATTTTCATGAATTAATTAATATTATTATTATTCTTACTATTATTTATTATTATATTTATAGAACCAAGTTAAATTGGTAAAATAGTTGGAGGTAAGTTTATTTAATAATTATTTATCTATTTAATATATATATGTAAATATATATTTTAATTAAAATAATAATATTAGGATTAAAATATATAAATAAATACCAAACAGTTAATGTATAGTTTAAAAAGTTAATTTATATGTTTACTAAATTATTTCTTAATTATTATTTATTAACTATTGTTATTGTTAGTATAATTTATTACTATATTTATGGATAGTTTATTTAAAATAATCATTTATTTATTAAATTATTATATATAATATATATATATTTAATAATAGTAAGTTATTAGAAAAAGGTTAGGATATATAACCATATTTTTAATAGTTAGTTTAAAAAGTTAATTTAACTTGTTAAATATAATATTTTATTAATGCTTATATATATTATATATATATATATATAGATAGTTAAGATAATATTAATAGGTTGTTTAAAATAGAATACTTGTTAATGGTTGGTTTAAACAAGGTAATCTACTTGCAAAATTTATTTTTTTATTTCTTTATTCTTTTAAATAAATATATTAGCTAAGATTATACTTAAAAATATCATTTAAGAAAAAATAAAAATCAAACGGGAAGAGCAACCTAGAATCAAAAAGAGGAAAAGGACCCAAAGAACAAGGAGGAAAAGGAAGAAAGGAGGTGGGGGGAGGGGAAGAAACACTAAGACGAAAGGGCAGGGATCCAACATCTACTGATCTTCCAGCTGTCATCTCTGTCGAGATTGTTAGGTCTTCTTTCAATTTCAATAGCTTCCCTGAATTTTCGATGATGGAACTGAGCAACTTTGGCAACAACCTTGGCCTCCTCTATACAGACTTGATGCTTGGTCTTATCTACATGTTCTGCTAATGCTGAAGACTTGGTTCTCCCATGTCTTAGGTCAGCTGCATGTTCGCTAATTCTCTGATGGATGGAGCGCCCCGTTTCCTCGATATAGGGTGTCCCGCACGAACAAGGGATCAAATAAACACCCTTCATGTCCTTCGGGTTAACGGGATATTTCACCGATCGAAGGGAATTACGGATGGTGTTGAGGGGCCTGAAGGTTGAGGGAATATCAAACCTCCTAAGGATCCAAGCAATATTGTCCGTGGATCCTTGGACATAGGGAAGATGGACACCTAGCCGGCGCTCCTTTGGTTCTTTCTTAATTAATGCATTTCTAGAGGCTTTAAGGAAAGCCTTCCGACCAAGGCGCCTACTATATCCATTCTCCACAAAGACATCAAGGAGATGGGATTTCTCCTTATCCAAGCTCTCATTATCCGAAATCCTAAGGGCACGAGTAGCGAGGGTGTTAAGAACACCCATCTTATGAGCCGGGAAATGATGGGAATCGGCATGAAGACATTGCTCAGTATGCGTTTTCTTCCAGAACACAAAGTGGGAGAGAGAGCCGTCATTATTCTTAGATATAAGAATATCCAGGAAAGGGAGGCAACCATTGACCTCTTTTTCCATGGTGAAACTGATGGCAGAGGACTGACCGTTGAGGTGATTGAAGAAGCGATCCAGCTCCTCTTGGCCATGGGACCAGATGAAATTAATGTCATCTACATATCTTTTCCAAAGCTTGGGAAGGAGATGAGCTGAGGCTAGAGCTTTGGCTTCGAAATCTTCCATAAAAAGATTCACAACAATCGCGGAGAGGGGGGAACCCATGGCCACACCACAGGTCTGTTCAAAGAACTCACCCTCGAAACAGAAGAAAGTGGAAGTGAGACATATCTCAACCAGATGAGCGGTATCGGGATTAGTTGGGCGATAGATCACTTCCAAGGCCTCCTTTATAGGGATGCAAGTATACAGGGAGACCACATCAAAGCTGATTAGAATGTCCTCAGGGTTAAGCCTAATATCCTTGAGCTCCATGATGAAGGATGCAGAGTCCTTCACGAAGGACTCAGTGCGGCCAACCAGGGGCTTAAGTTTAAGGGCAAGAAACTTGGCTAGAAGGTAGGTCAGACCACCAATGGTGTTGATGATAGGCCTCAGAGGGGCCCCTTCCTTGTGAATCTTAGGCAACCCATAGATCCTAGGAGCGATGGGACTGTTCTCAATGAGTTTGTGGCACAGGGAACTCACCGAGCTACTAGACTTGATGGCGAGAGCCACTGTCCTAGAGATCTTCTTCAGAGGGTTCTTGGGTAGTTTTTTATAGCTGCCACTATTGTGAAGATGATCTAACATCTTCTTACGGTAATCATCCTTGTTAAGGATGACCGTAGCCCCTCCTTTGTCAGCTTTTAGAACGACAATCTTTTCATTCTGATTTAAGGATTTTAGGGCATAGAATTCCTCCTTGCTGAGGTCCCTCCAGGGGGGCTTAGCCTTCCTAAGGATGACAGCACAATCCCGCCTAATTGTTGTAATGTTTTTATGCCATTGTTGGGGAGAAAAATCATTTATTTTTGAGTTTATAATTATTTTATGAATATTAAACCAACACTTTAAATTTTTCATGCTTATCTACATGACTCCATTAAGTGAGATTATGTCTCCAAGGTATTCTATTAGGACTTTATCACAACGCCTTCATTTAACTTTCGTTAGGACACCCACCTACCCCCTTGAGTTATAGACAAACCAACCTAATGAAAGAAGAGGAGTTACTATGGTGACTTTTGTTAGCCTTCCTAACTTATATAAGCTAACACCTTATTCTTGGGGATTTTACACTTTATTGGTGCTATATTATTTGTTATAATGTTTTATTGTCATTTTTGGGGAGAAAAGCCATTTCTTTATGAGTTTATAATTATTTTACTCATAAATACTTCATGAATATCAAACCAACACTTTATACTATTCATTTTTATTTGCACGGCTCCATTGAGAGAGGTTGTGTCCACAAGATATTATAATAGTACTTCATCACAAAGCCTTATTCACCAAAGTCTAGCACTTGAGAGATGTATTAGAAGAAGAGTAAATAAAAGCATACTTTTAAACAATATAAACCTTGATTACATGGTTTAATATCTTATATTCTTTTTTGAAAACATAGATTCACAGATCATGGTTGTTCCACCTTCTTGGGTGAAGAACATGTATAGAGCTCTTGGCATGTTAATAATTCAAGGATCCCCTCATGAAATGCTTGAGAAATATAAGAATTAGCTTCCAAAGGTTTTAGGTAATAATCGAATTACTATTGAGGATCATTTGAAAAGACTTTATGGTGCAGTGGGTGAAGTTGGTGTTTGTAAGAACCCGATTCCAATTATTAGAGCTGCAATCTATTATACACTAACAGATCTATTTTCCTGTTAATTTAAAAGTAATAAAAGGAGCTTGCTGACCTTCTCACAAAGCTTTAAACATTTGACATCTTATCATTTTATCATAAGCAACATAAATTAAGGTGAGCATTCCATTGATATCAACTTAACAAGAGCAGTCCATGGAAAAATACCTGTTCCGGCGGTTGACGACGATACCTTTGTCTTATAGCTCCAACTAAACGCTCCTTCTCACCGACCCAACCGGATTTACCTCCCAGCCAACTAGGAACAAATTCCTAGCCCAGGAAACCTCCACAGGTTCCCTAGCCCTCCTTGCCCAAGTCCAACCAGATATAGTGTGTCCTCAAGAAGAATGTGCAAAA
>APFE031073996.1:0-16021 GCA_000404065.3 Pinus taeda
GATCATCCAAACCAGTCATCCAAGCCCGTGGTCAACGAGGAGGCAACTTCAGTCAAACAGAGGTCATTGGCGGTGGCACGGATCTACGTGTTCTGTTTTAGAGCACGTGAAGAACAGGTGGCATCGTCCTCAGTTATGAAGGTAGTGGGAAACATAATCCAACAGCGGATTGAATGCCCACAATGATCGTTGCCTAAATGCAAGGACGTAGCAAGACTACGTGTTTTTATTCAGCTGTTCGAATTACTTAGATTTCGTTAACTTAGTTCGCCTTCTTCAGTTATAAATAAAGCGTCTTTGAACGCTGGACAAGTTAGTTGTTAGCTGCTGTTAGGTACTTTTGAACTCCCACTGTATTCTCTATTTTCATGCATAATATATGAGAAGACTGTTATCCCATTTACGCGTGTGATTGATCTTTGAAACAACTGGAGTAGGCAGAGGGCCCCTGTTTACTAAAGGCATGTACAGTACTTTTAATTTCTTGCATTTCGTTTTCTTATTTCATGTATATAATGTCTTTGATTGCCATGTTTTGATAGTTGTACATACATTTCAAATTCTGCTTGTTTACATTTCTGCTCTTTTTCATGACTGATCAGTGTGTTATGCAAGTTTCTTAGGCGTGCCCGGGACAGTTTTATGCTTTTCTTTTTCATAACTAGTGACACTTGTGATCATCTTGTCTATGTTCCTGACCTTCTTTCTTTTGCAGCCTTTATTTCTTTACTATCACTTAGTTAATTTTCATATTTGCTTTCTGTTTTTAGACATCAAGTTGTTTATCTATTGATGGTTCCTTCTTTATAATTTAATATCTTTATTGAGGACCAAAATATCATTTAAGCACAGCTTGGTTTATTTATTCAAGAACTCACAATTGTTTGACTTGTTTTTAATTGTTTATAACATGACATATTCAGTTAAAAGGTAGAGGTTAAGAAGAAGTTAAAGTATTTGTGACTAGTCTTTCTAGATTTACTTTAGTTTCACATTGCTTAGTTGTTATTTGACATAGATCTCATTTTCATTTCCTTGCAGCAGCAGAGATACTGGACCAATGTCATTAGTCTTTTATTTGATGCCTTTACTTTCCTTTAAGAGTTGATTCATTTCAAGTTTTCTTGCAGAATACTTTTAAATTGTAAAAAGCACATCACAATCTCACACACTTCACTCACTTTATTTCATTTCCATCACATCACATTAGGAGAGATATACTTGAAAACAAACCTAAAAAGTTAAAAACGACAAAATCTTAAGAAATAGTTTCCTAAGTACATACAGTACACCTCACTTCATCAGCTTATGAGCCCCGGGTTGACATTTAAAAGTTGCAATTTATACATCACTAAATTGACCAAACAATCCCAACGGTCACCATATTGTACTATAAATGTATATCAATTGTGAATAAAATTGTATTGCATGTTTTATCTTTACTATTTGTTCTCGCTCACCATGTGTGTTTGACATGGTATCAGAGCAGGCGATCACTGGTCCTGCTCCAATTTGAGCCACTTGTTTTTGTGGTCTCTATATATGGTTCTGTCTGCGTGACCAACACTGTCTCATAACGCTCTCTGTCTCATAATCTGCTACCTCTGCCATAATGCATCCATTGGTTAACGCCTGAATGCATTTGTTTGGTTAACGCCTGAAGGAGAACACTGCGTTGAAGCGGTGATTGCTTATGACATGAACGCAACTGTTTGGTTAACGCCTAAAGGAGAATGCTGCGTTGAAGCGGTGATTGCTTCTGACATGATATCTGTCCGCTGTGCGTTTGAATGAGACTGTTTTTTAGCGTTGAAGCGGTGATTGTGCTGCCTCATGTGCATGATTGTGGGTTCTGTTTTTCATGGTATCCAATGACGGTTCTACAATAATATTGATGCTCCAGCACCACACAAATTACTATCAAGCACTTTCCTTAGGATAAGCTGCGACGACAGTGACAGGGTTACTCTTATGTAAAAATCAACCCAGACCTGCCCCTTCTCCCAATCGCTGATTTGTGCCTCCAGTGGAATTGAAACTTGGTGGTTGGCTTGGAATACGACCATTCTTCGCCACTGAACGACAACCCCATTGGCAATGTTTTTATGTTTGAAACAGTGCATCAGTGGTTTTATTTTTGAAGTACTACGTCCTGCAGATGTCTAGGTTATCACATAGTTATGGTGAATCAATTTTCAGCGAATCTGCGGAAGATCCTGCTCTGTGACCTACTACTGTAATTTACCTAAATTGGAAGCAGTGAGCATGATAACTAAGAATCTCCTCATAGTTTATTTGAATTTTGAAGAAAATACAGCTAAATTTCCCATGTAGGCAAACTCGACAAATGAGGGAAAGAACTCAAATTCGTTGAAGACAAATCCAAGGTAGTTTTCAGTGCATTATTCTTTGTGACAAACGGTTTTTCCTGTGATATCTCTAGCATTTGCAGTGGGCACGTCGATCTCCCTGAAGTAGAACTTGGCCCCTTCTCTGAGGCAAATTCGAGCTACTTCTGAGGCAAATTCCGGCTATTTCTGAGGTAACTCAGGTATCTCTGAGGCAAATTCGGTTGTCTGCGGTTCGAGCCACTCTAGAGGCAACTCGGGGTATTCTCTGAGGCTGAATTATCATCAGTGGCTATTCTATGACGCTGAACTATCACCTGAGCAAAAGTATTTCAATGTCATAAAACAATTTGTGCCAATTCCATATCCGCTAAGTCTCGACCCAGGTAAGCAAGTTTCTATGACAGACACGATGTAAGGATCATAAAAACGTTTGACTATAATATGAAGCCTATTGAATGACTAGGGCATAAGTTTCGCGGCCATTCTAGTCGATTTGGCTATTTGTCTTCCTTTTAATCCTGAAGAATTGATTCATTCGTCTGCGGCCTAAGTCTTGTTCTTACCTTGACCCGTGAGCTTGTGAAAAGTCTCGGCCTACCACCTGTAACATATACAGGTTGTTGTAAGTGTCTCTCTTGTCTAATTGAATGACTGGTTCACATCATATTACGGTTGAATAGACTTGGTCTCTTGTATATATATGACTACAGAACCAATCAAGCCAACCTAACTGGTGACTAAGGGGGTGAATTCGATCAGAAATCCAAGAACAAAACAAAGCAGAAAATGAAGCGATGGTCTCTTCCAACAACAGTTGGCATAAACGAAGGTGGCTCCTTTGCAATTTTCATTGAGTTCCATAATCAACGGCCTCAAACGCTTGTTGAACTTTAAAGCCAGTTCGTTTGGAAACGCTGCGCATTGATTTTCGTCTACCCGATTCAAGGTGCGTTCATATGGTATGCAACCAATGGGTCCCACATTTTCCACAAGGATTTTCCGTGCATCCATTTCGTATAATCTCATCAGTTGAGCCGTGTAAGTGGTCATCACTTGGTCTATAAATGAGTCTGGGTTGACAAATACCTATTGAATAGTTGATGCAATTGGGACCAAGTAGTTGTTTATGAAGTCATTGGCACCCATTGTGATAGAGAATACAGACTTCCCAGCAACTCTTTCATTGCGTTGGCTCCTAGCATGCGTGTCAGTTCCTTTCTTGTTTCAGCAAAGTTGTTCACTTGTACCCCATATTGAGTTATGTACGCAGATTTGTGGAAGCATTGCATTCTATATTGTGTTGGTAACTCCTGCGTTTGGTGAATGTTGTGTGAATACATCAAATTCACTGTGTATGCATTGGGCTAGCAGCCACTAGGCAGCCTGAGAAAAGTGATGCGAATGGTCGTTGGCGTCCATGGTTTTTTTCAACACTGTTGTCAGCATATATATATTTCAATATGACTTGGAGAAGTTCAGGCCCATATACCCATGATTTTCTTATTGTCATAATTTTTGGAGAAGTTCGAAGAGATTTGTTATTGACTGTGGAATAGTTTTGGCTAGTCTTTGCGTCAGATTTGGATTTATGATTAAAGTAATGCTCCATTTTTTAAGAAGCTTGAAATATCTTTCCAAGAAGCTTTTAGCTTTCCGAGGAACTCAAAGTATCATTAAGACACTGCATTTTTTTGGGAAAATGGATCAAATTGGTGAAGTATTAGAGTTTTTGAAAACTCTAATACAATCTACTTCTAATGACACATTCCAAATCAGAAAAGCCTCTCTCTCAGAAATTCAGACATGTCTACAAAATGCACATGAAAAGATTGATTTTTTGCAGCTTGAATCATAGCTACAGCAAGAACAGCTACATCAAAATAGACACCATTCTGAACCTGTTTTTGTTCAGAACATTGAGACAACCACCCATCAACAGCATGTCAATAATGTTCCTATTCATTCAAATAAAGCAGCAGTTGTACATGCAGATGCAGAAACTCAGTCTGCACTTCCCAAGCCCATCATCAGAACTTGGGAACAACTTGTCCACAACAAGCACACAACTCGTCTTGGATATGAAAAGGACTTGTCCTTCCATATTCCAGACTACGCCAAGCCCATTCAGTTTCAGAGTGCTGGATTCATTCATGACAGTTCACCTGCTCTTCATGACAGTTCAGCTCCAGCTGTTCCAGACTCTTCCTCTCTTCCACAGTAGCAACAACAATAACAACAGATCGTGAAATGCCAACACTGTGATCGAGTTGGCCATCTGAAAGATCATTGTTTTGATCTTCATCTATGTAAGCACTGCCATAAAACTAGCCATTCTTCACACAGATGCTTCAACAACAAACGTCCTGCGAGAACAAAGATTCATCTAGGATGGATCGCTTCTTGGCAATGGGCATCAACAGCCAAGAAAATATTCCAAACACATGTTAGAACTTGTTCCAGAATATTGAACAGTCTTGCAGTTGAGTTTTCTCCATCTTCTCACCTTGTATCTGACAGGGGGGGAAATGATGGTCATCTACAAGCTTCAAAGCAACATCAAGCGAGCCTGAGCCACAACCTGCCACACCAATTTCAGAGTTGTAGCCAGAGACAAAGATGCCCGTGAACATGCCTTCAGTTGGCAATCTGGGACACTTCCTCTAGCAGAAAACTTCAACTTCTTGCCAACTTTGGAAGAGTTCCGGAACAAAATTGAGAACACTTCCTCTAGCAGAAGACTCCAGCTTCTTGCCAGCTTTGGAAGAGTTCCAGGAATTGCATTAAGCATTCCAGAGTTGTTGGTAATCCTTAAACCATCACACGTTGAGACTTCCCTTTTCAGGTTGAAGTTTTACCTTTTATGCGGGGTGAGACCTCCCTTTTACGGTTGAAGGTTTCCATCTTTAAAACAATAGGATCACTTCCTCTAGCAGAAGACTTCAGCTTCTTGCCAGTTTTGGAAGAGTTCCGGGAAATGCACTAAGCGTTCCAGTGTTGGTGGCCATCCTTAAACCACCGCCATATTATACCAAGATTTCATAGAGCACATTCAGCCTAGTGCTGCCATGCATATTTGCACATTTTGTATTAAAGCTCTCTTCTTGGACTCATACATAACCCTTCGGATTAAGGGGGGGAATGTTGGACACCTAATCCTAAATGGGTTAGTGTGGAAGCTGAATGGACAAAAGGAGTCCAAGGGACCTTCGGATGTGAATCCCAACGATCACCATATTGTACTAGAAATGTATATCAATTGTGAATAAAATTGTATTGCATGTTTTATCTTTACTATTTGTTCTCGCTCACCATGTGTGTTTGACACCAAGATAAATCAAATTTTGCAGGCATTAAAGGAAGCATCATAGGGAACACTTTTTTGTAGGCTATAGAGTTTGACCTGTTCATCAAGCAGGAGATCAAGCACCTGTTTCTCACCTAGCCTACTTTTCAAAAGTATATTGAGGTAGATGAGACTTGCAGGAAGTTATTAAAGTTTTCTATCCTAAGTGAAGAGCATTGGGATACATTATGTGAATTGTTGGAGTAAAACATTTTCACCTCCAACAACAAGAAAACATGACAACACTTCTTCAGGCCCAATCATCAACAATAACCCTCAAGGATAGTGCCAACAACCACAACAGTTTCATATCTCCTCTAATTTTGTTCTATTTTGTGAAAAATCTTTGAGATATTTTGTAATAAATTTTATATTTTATGTCAAGATATTTAGATAGAACTTGTATAAATACTTCAGAATTCTAAGTATTGATGTTGGGATTCGTATTAAGAAATACTAGCATTCATTGTAAAGTTGTCTATTGAGCTCAAGTGGCCATTTGCATTAATACAAAAAATTTGTTACATGATTCATGTGTCATAATTGTGCGATGAAGTTCTTTTTACTGTAATCTTGTCTTGTCTCCGTTTTCATATGTATTTCATTTCTTTATTGTTTTTAAGAATATTAAGTACATAATTTATTTCAACACACTCTGTTATGGTTTAAAGCAATAATCAATGTTTTCCACTGAAGTTTAAATATAGAATTCAGGTAACAATGCTCTATATTTGAAGTGATTCTTAATATTTTCTTCCTTCTCTATTTCATAAACTACAAAGATCCAACAACATGCCTACCTTGCCCTGTTACACTTAAGCTTGATATTTCTGCAACTTTATCACTCTAAGCTCCTTTGACCCCATTGCCCAATGGATTTCCTCCTTGTTCCAACCAAACTATTTTAAAAACCAAACCCTGAACTTTAACATTTAGCCTAAAATCCTACAAAGTAAACAAAGCTAAATCTAATAGAGAGATCCCTCTCTGAATTTAGAAGGGCTAGTTTCTAAACTTCAAAGTGGTTTTGTGGTTACCTTTGCAATTTCTTTTATAGCCTTAAGAAATTACGGAGTACTAACACATCCTAATAGCTTCCATCCTGGCAACTGATGAAAATTCCTCTCTAAAATGTATTCATTCAACCTGTACATATCCTTTACATACTAATTTCACTTTGTTCCTAGTCACCCGCCCATATCCGTAAAACTAATTCCTAAAGACCCATTCTGTACCAATGACATTTTTATCCCTAGGTCTTTGAACCAATTTCCATGTTTCAATCTTTTTTATCTTGTCGAATTCTTCTTCCATGGATTTTATCTAATGTTCATCATGCCTAGCTTCTTCAAATTTGCTAGGCTCGATGTGGACAATAGTGCAATATGTCCGTTTTCTGGGATACATATTTGTCAGCTTCTTCTGGTTCTTATTCTTGCATTCATATCATTGATGATTTTCTCTAATGGATGATTCTTTTGATACCATATTTTAAGAGTTTAAGAAGTTTCCTGGTGATTACCTTCTGTTTCTTCCTAGTTGATAGCTGACTCTTCCTCCGATTGTGCTTCTTCTTTTATTCTTCCTTCTTACTATGGTTCTTTTGTTTCTTTCTTCTTTGAAGATGAGTGTCCTTGCTTGGTATTTTTACCATGAACTTCATCAAATGTTACATTAATTCTTTCTATCTTGTTGAGTCTTAAATTATAAATTTGCAAGCCTTACTTTTATGTGAGTATCCAACAAATATACCTTCATCTACTTGGGAATCAAAATTTTCAATCTTCTTATCTTCCATTTTTATGTAGCATTTGGTTATGAAAACTCTGAAGTGCTTCATGTTCACCAGTCTCCCCTTCCATAGTTAATATGGGGTCTTGTCACTTTTGTTTCTAAGCATTCCTCTATACAAAATATGCACAAATTTCCCTCCTTGAACCCAAAATATGTCTCTCAATTTGAAATCATTCAACATGGTCCTTGCCATTTCTTCCACCATTTTGTTCTTTCTTTCAAGGACTCCATTTTTTTGTGGTGTTTTGGAAGCCAAGAATTACCTTTTTATTCGTTGTTCTTCACAGAAGTGTTGGAATTCTTTATATGTGATTTCCCCTCCATTATCTAATCTTAAACACTTGATTCTCAAATCAGTTTTATTTCCTACCATCTCTTTGTAAATTATGAAGCATTCAAATGCTTTTGAATTTTTCTCTAGAAAACTTACTACCATCATTTTGGTGTAACTATCGATAAACAATGTGTAGTATCGTTCAGCTTCCAATCCTTTGGTTCTCATTGGTCCACATAGGTAAGTATGTACTAACTCTAACTCTAACGATTTTGAAGTGGAGCATTCCTTGGTCCTAAACTCAACCCTTGTCTTTTTTCTAGCCCCGTGGTGCTTACACATGTTCCTTGTTGGTTTTGAATTTTTTAGCATCTCCCTTACAACTTCCTTTTTACTAATTTTTACCAGATTATCAAGTTCATGTGACCCGTTCTCCTGTGCCAAAGCCAACTTTCAACCTTTTTTTCCAAGAAACAACCTTTATCTCCAATTTCATCCAAGATATCTATATCATTTGGTGTCCTTGTTGTAGTTGCCACTAATCTACCTAATTTCTCCCTTCTTATTTCACATTTCCTTGAGTTAAAAAGAAGCGTGTGTCCTTGGTCACACATTTGACTCACACTTAGTAGGTTATTATTCATATTTTAAATGAGAAAAATGTCTTCTACCATGACATCCTTGCTTCCGAGCTTAATTGTGCCCTATCCTATAACCTTAGCTAAATTATCATTTCCAAATGAGATTGTTCCATTGTTTTCTTCCTGCAAAGATGCAAATTTGTCTTCGTCCCTTGTAGTATGTGTTGAGAAGAAACTATTGACATACCATACACTTTTCTTGCTTTGGGATTTTAGAGAAATCATATTTCTTTTATCCTTCTTCTAAATTCTTGAAGGTTCTTTTGAAGAAACATTTAATTCATGCTTTGGTTCCCTCAGAGGAGTGTTCAACCTGCACTTGTTTTCTACATGTCCAAAATTGTTGCATTTGTATAACTATACTTCATTACTAAAGGATCCAAACCTGTTGCATTTTTTGTTGTGCCCTTCATAATATTTTATGGGTTAAACATTCCTAGAATACTTTCCAATGTTGCTTCTATTCCTACCATAAGCTTTATAGTTCATAGCATTGTGCCCATAATTTTTGCAAGAATAACATATACCAAGGAAAATAGTTTGATACTTGAGAGTGGGATATCTTCTTCGTGGTGTAGTTCTATAGAGACCTTCCTCTTGAGGTTTCCTTATTATAGGTTGTTGATTTTGTTTCTTCTGATCTGGAACCTTCTATTTTGCAAGAATACTTTCCTCTTTCTTGATAGGGTCCTTGATGATATTTATATGTGACTTTTGTTTGGCTTCTTTTTCTGTCATCGCGGAGCTTGAAACTTTGACAAAAGGTGGACTTGTATCCTAATCCTGATTTGTCATTGCATGGAATTTGTTTCTTAATAATTTCATTCAACACTTTGGTGTTATTTACAAAATTTTATTGGATATTCCTCTTATTTGCTTCCTTTCGTAGTGAGACTATCTATGCTTCCAAACTCTCCTTTATTTGGGTGCATTCCTCCAATTCCCTTTTGGGTATTTCTTCAATTTTCTTGGCATCCTCTAACTGCACTTTTAGATTGATGATAAGCTCCTATGACTCTTCAGTGTTCTTGTTGAGACCTTTAGCGTGTCTCTTTACTTCACTCAACTTGGCTACCAATGCCTCAACTTTCATCCTTTCTATCTTTACATCTTTTAAAGCACTCACAAGCTCTCTTTTAAGGTATACCTCACATTCTTCTTCATCTTCTTTAGGATATCCCTTTCTATTATCCATTTCCATAAATAAAACCCTTCGAGTGTCACTGTCACTATCGTGTAACTTCCACTCTCTTCATAAGATGAGAACTGTCTTCTTTTGAGTAGAGACTTTCCTTGAAGACTTTAATTTTACCTAGTTTCTTATATCTTTTCGGATTTTTCTTTACCTTCTTAGGAGATTATTCTTCATCATCTGAACATTTTGCATAAGGAAATTTTGAATAAAAAATAACAATTTCACCAAATTTGAAACACTTCAAGAGGAGCTTACATTTATATTTTCCGGTTTCTGTCTTCAATTTCATTACAAAATTGGCTAGTTTTTCATCCTAAATCTCACTACAGCTACAACTACTGATTGGATTTAATTGTTGTAATTTTTCTTATCTTGTTAGATGTCGTAAAGGATGCTTCTCTTTTGGATGGGTTCTCCTCTTCTATTCTCGTTTCATAGGCTATACATATTCCATGTAGGCTTCACTCTCCTGCCTTGCACCACTCAATAATCCTGAAAAAACAGAGAAATAAATTGTGGTCTCCCGTACTAAGGAAAATGACCCACTTATAAAGATATTCAATAAACCCCATTACTACCAATGTATGCTATAGATATAGAATCAAATGCCTAAATACAAAACTGCCCCCTTATATACTGTAAATGTTCACTTCTCCAATTTCAATACTTGATAATGCACGTCAATCAAATCATGCCTCAAGTTTTCTAATGTAGGTATTTGTAATATTGTTCCTGAAGATTCCCTTTAGTGATCTCAAGTCTATTGATGTCAAGTGTGCCATTGACTTTTAAGGATATGCCTGAAGATGTCTTCCTCTACCACTGACCTAACCTTGTTAGTCTACTTTTTTCTGTCCTTATCTTGTTGTCAATAGTGCACCTCTTATTCCAACACACATATGTTGCTATCTAATGGTCTTTCAGGCCCTTAATACAAAGTTTCCACTACTATAGATGAAGCCCCTTTTTGAATTTCAATGACTGATAAGATAAGGATTTTATGCTCTCAATGTGGTGTGAAAATGATCAATATTCTTAGGGATACTTTTTCCCAAATATTATAATTAACTTGACCTTAAAATACCTTGGAAATCACTCTAAAATGGTTCACAATCTAACAATGAAAGTCTCCAATCATCCTTATTCCAAACTAGTCCTACACAAAAAATGATCCAATGAAAACCTTACTTATAAAGATAAGCCTTTAAGGATTGGATTGTACCAGAGAAATGTGGAAGAGTAGCTTAAGATGGTTCACCACAATGAATAGCCTTAATATGTTAGAGGGACATGTCATATAAAGTCCTTAAACCAATCTTTGGGCCAACCATTGAATTAAGTTACTCTACCATTCTGGATTGCTTCAGATGAGTTTGCAAAACACTTCAAGGAACATCAGTGATCTTTGTCTATATGAGACTTTTGAATAGGTCTTCATATGAAGCAACAGATGTAACCTTAGATAACCCACAATAGCCTCATATTGACCTTAACAATTTGCAAGGAAACTTGGCCTAGTCTATAGATGAATAAAAAATAGCCTTGTCCAAAAGGATGCCTCAACTTTCCATAGAAGTCTTTGTGATGAAGGATGAATTCAAACCTTAGATTGTATTCTTTGAAGTTAATTTATTGAATAAATCAATTCAGATATATCTTTATTTTGGATTGATTTTGGATTTATTAAATATATAGTTCAAATTTTTAAAAGTGCAAATCACTTTTACAATAAAAAAATTAATCCCTCTCACAACTTAGAATTTAATATTAAGATATTATAAATTGATATTTATTATTTTTCAAAACTTAGAATTTAATATTAAGATATTATAAATTGATATTTATTATTTTTAAAAATCAAATAAACATTATACTGGAACAAAATAGCTTTACAAACTTTTGCCACTCAAATTAAGAAATGTAATAATCAAATGACTTTCCAAACAAGAAATCAGAGATATCCAATGACTAAGTTGACAGCTTTAGGAATGAAAAAAAACCTAAATGCTAAAGAAGAAATTGCACATCAATCACTAATGACAGATGAAAGCATCATCATCTCACGATTATCTGACTGCCCGGCTTCTATTTGTGACTGCACAACTTCTATTTCCGGAATCTGTGGATGCACGTAGTCTCTACTTAAGATACAGGGCATCTGCATCCCTTATAAAGCCTTGAAGCAGTATCTTAACCTGGTTGCCATATTTCTTCACATCATTGCTTTTAAGAAACTTTCTGAAAATTTCAACGTCTTTTTTACTGATCACATTGAAACCACCTTGTTTAAAAAGTGCCCTTGCAATATTAAGACCGAAATGGAAGTGAGATGGTTCCATTAATTTGAAACCTGAAAGATCAAGTTTCACCATTCGAATTATCTCTTTTACTATATCCAAGGTTTGTAGCCTTGCCTTCTGATCTGCAAAGCTATGACCACCATTTAAATTATCTGTCACCCACCGATCAATCAACCAATCAATCAAGGAGAGGCCTTGGTAGAGTGCCGTACTAATTTTATGAATATTGATAGTCTGGTCATTTCCAGTGTTGTGAGATCTGGATTTAGCATGACGAACTGCATCTGCATGCAGGGTTTCCAAACGGGAAACGCAAATTATAACCATATTCACTAGAACGTCCACGTACTGTCCAGAGTCTAAGACGAGGTTGGCGTTTTTGATCCACCCAGCTTTGAGTGTCAACATTCCGTTGTACAGATCTTCATTGGTTATATCTGGGACGTTCTCGCGAGATAACAGATAAAAAACAGTCTCTACGACTCTATTACAGAAAATGTCGCTTCTCTGAACACTTATGCTTCCAAGAAGATAATTTATGCTGCCAAAAAACAGCTGACTATAAATTCTTAAAACCATACTCTGGATTTTCAAATACTCTAACTCCGCAAGATGAGTTAACATGTGTACAAACGCACATACAGATTTTTCAGGTACCGATTGCAGATCGATGTACTTCACACCAATGATATCCACAATCCTTGCCGCTTCTCTGAACACTTCCTTGATATAATCACATACAGAATAGTATTCACGGCATAAAACAAGAAGGGGTTCACTAACTACTTTGAAAAAGTATTCATATCCCTTGATAGACGAAAATGTCTCTCTGTTTTCAGGCCTGTACTCGCAATAAAGACGTAGTAGATTTAATTTCTTCCACAGTGCCTTCCAATACTTCTCTTCCTCCATGTTTCCCGTTTTCTCCTGAGCAATTGCAGTTGAACAATGAGAATCTAAATCTTCATAACAAATTCTCAATTCGCTCAAGAGTTTCTTCATGTCTATCGTGCTCAAGACAGCGGTGTAGTCGGGAATAACGTCAAGATCTAGGGTTAGGGTTCGGCTTCTGTTCTCAAGAATGTATTGTGACATTTGTTGCCTCAGTTCAACCTGCGGAACGGCATTGCTAATGTTGAAAGGCTGGAGGGTGTATGGATTGACAGCATCGTGTTTGGTGTCCCAAATTCTCTCGAGCGTCTTGCGATCATAGAGCATCTGTACAGGATCTTCTTCCATAGACAATCTAATTGGATCGTAAGCGAAATCTTGAACCAGTGTATCAACAAATTCATCGGGAAAACCACGATCGGACTCCATTTTGGTAAGCTGCAGGGAAGATTTTCGTTGTAGAGGTGGAAATTAAAGAGCATGTACACGTTGATAGAGATGTTCACGATATTACGATCTATGTGAAGTGCTTTTATATGTACGTAAAAATTTAATGGTGGAGTCGGCTAGTTTCTTGAATACGTTTACGGTTTACTACTCCTTTCAAATGCGTAGGTTGTGTTTGGTGGTTGGATGGGTGAGTGGTGTTAATGATATGTGAGAATTTACTTCATAAATTTAAAACCTTATAAACTAACTATTCTATATTTTATCAAAATACTCACATCTTTTTATTAAAACAATACCAAAAAAACATATATTATATTTAATCAAATTTTATCAAAATACTCGCATCATTTTATTGAAACAATAAAAAAACATATATTACTTAATCAAAATACCACATCAGCTTAGTAAAAAAAAATACAAATATCCATATATTATTTAGTTTTGTTGAGCACATATTTCTCACATTAACAATACAAAATGCCTCATTTATCATTTACTATAAGCACAAAATTTCAGTTTTCATAATAGTTATGTGAAATTTTTGATGGGTTTCAACCAAAATATATATAAAAAAAACTAAAAACAATAAAGATGATTTGGTTGTTAGGGTCATTTGTCTTGCTAAAAAACAAGAAAAACTAAGTTTAAGAAATAAAAAACTAGCTAACCTAGAGAACATTTAGGACTTGCTGGAGCCACAGGCTTCAAGTGGGATGGGGTCCTTGTTTCCTTTTGGTTAGCAGCTTGGAGCAGGTGTGGGATGGGGTCCTTGTTTCCTTTTAGAGAGCAACTTGGAGTAGGTGATAAACCAAGGTGAACTTCAACTTTACTAAGTCTACAATCTGTGGAGTGGGATAGCACCTCAATCTCTTCTAGTTGAAGGAGGATGTCTCCCTGAGCCTCATTCCTATTGATCAACACCATTCCTAGCAGTGTTTGTGAATGCCAATATAGGTCAACAACCTGCATGTAGTAGTTGAAGTCGCCTCTAGAGTGTCTTATATCTATAACCCAATTTTCCACCTTAGTTAACACTTTGGAATCTGTAAGACACTAGTGTTCATATGTAATTTCTCACTCTGCTTAAGGAGTTGTTTCTTAGATTTGTAGAAAAATATGGCTAGGAGAATAAGTACTAAATCTCTTCACTCTTTGTTGGGCCCTATAGCCACTCACCTCTTAGTAGTAGGGAATGTGAAGTCTCACTGTTGTATTCTAACTAAGGATGTTAAAAGTTAGCTAGAGAGGAGATAGAGGGCTAAAGGAGAAATAGAGTTCAAAACTAATGGAATATGGAAAATAAGGGTTGACGAGGGAGAAACTAAAGTGAGTGAGGGAGGCAAGGAGGGGTGGGTTGAAGAAATGAAATGTTGGGAGTGACAAAATTGAGGGTAAAAATCCAAGTTAGAGTTAGGACTCGTAGGAGGGGCCAAGGAACTAGCAACTAGAAGAGAAGGCAAGCCCATGAATACATAGAGAGATAATAGCTGAAAAAGGAGACAACTCATGAGTCCAAAGCTATCACTCAGATGTGAAAGAGAGGAAGTGGAGTTGAACAAGAAACAACCAAATAAAAGGACTCAAGCCAAAGAAATACATGTAGCTACGTCATCTAATCTATACCCATTTTTCCATGATTAAGCATAATGATTGAAATGACCTGACATGCTAAAATAAATCAATGTAACTCGTGTGCAAGGGGGTGGCTCTGAGTGTTATGAAAAACCTTTGCCTTCATGAATGACTATTATGTTTCATGAGCTCAAGCTCGAGTGTGTCTATTGATCAACACAAATAGATGGATTTAATCCTACCTAATCTCTAAGTGCACCAAGAGAGTTTAAGCACTAAATGCCATTGTGTGTGCATGAGGTCCTTCATTATGTGTGCTGAGTTAAGGAGCAGTGCAATCAAGGTTGACAGGATGTGCTTCATTGGTGTTAAGGGGGGATGTGTTATCATATCCTCCCTCTGTATTAATGGGTGGGATGACAATAATGCTTCCCCCCATGTTTCTTGCGCAAGTCACCCCATCTAGGAAATGTAAATCTTGGTGCACATGTTCCAAACAAATTTATTTTAGGGACAAGTTCAAAAGTGAAATCGAGAACAAGAAGATTGACATAGTTTGGACTTTGCAACCTTCATTTGCTAAAAGGTTAGAACGAATTTTTCTTGTTTGATGCACATATCAAAGAATGATGAATTGAATGAGAGAGAGGAGTTTAATCATCTTATCTAAGGATCTAGCCAAGCACCAACAAAAGGGGACTTTACCTAGGTAGGTGCCATTGAGAATATTTGATGTCATGTTGATAATCATTTTAGAGTCATCTTCTACTATTAGCTTTTAAAATCCTAGGGAATGAGCCATTCATAGGCCTTATTCTATGAATTTTAATTATATAATGTTGTTAGTAGTGTTCCTTAAGGGACCAAACAACATGAATATAATATAGCCACAATAATCTCTAGAAACTCCACCAAACTCACCAAGTCCTCGATTACCTTTATATGCTCCATTGAAGTTCAAATTTATGAAATCAAGGGGGGGGAGGCTGTTGAGACGAAGGACTAAGGATAGGCTCAACCTCAAGAGGATTAAGGTAGGGGGCTTGTCTAGGAAGGAGGTGCCACTCTTAGAGGATGGAAATTTCCTACATGTGAGAAATCCTTGTTGAGATTGCAACAAGATGATGGAGCTTAGTGAAAAGAGTCGCCTTCACTAAGTGGCCCGCAGGCTATTTTTGGCGCAAGTCTATTTTTAGACTATGTCTATTTT
>APFE031074007.1:11341-25344 GCA_000404065.3 Pinus taeda
ATAGATCTTCCTAACGAGCTATCATACGCATCAAACGGAGATCGTATGCCAAAGTTACGACCCCGGGAAATTGATGTACCAATTTACCCAAAACGGGGCCCACAATTTGGCGTTTCATCTTCTAAGGGTCGGTTGTGGAATGTGAAGGGTTTTCCATTGTTTCTCAATAATAAATAGGCCTTCGAGCCTCATTGTAACACAGTTCGGAACAGTTCAGAGGCATGTAGCCGCACATCTCTTCTCAAAGATAAGCTACCATCGCCCTAGCTGGTTTATTTCCCATTCTGGTTGTAAGCATATTTCAGTATTTTCCATTAATGAAATGAAGTATTATTTCCGCTACATATTTGTGTATATGGTTATCTCTGTATTTTGTTGTGTTCCTATTTAAATCCGGATCATTATTTCACTTTTGGCTTTCGATTTGATCTCTTTGAGTGTGTTTCCTTGATTGGGATTTGTTTTCCTAGCTATGACGCTTTTGGAGTTATTTGTGTTATTTCTTGGGAATTTTTGCTTTGGTTTCTTTTTAGTTGCTTTGGTTTTCCTGCTTGGTTTGTTTTGGGTCTTTAATTCACAAAATATTGGGATAATTCACATTAAAAAGATTTAGTGAAAAGGTGCATCACAATAGGCATTGGTGTGTTAGAAGGCTCTTACCCTCCTGTATTTAGCATTCAACGAAATGAAAATAAAAAATTGCATATAGCTGCATTAGGGTGACTTAATAAGAGTCATTCACACCATCTCAGTTTCACATTGTATCCCACTTATGTAAACAACAACCACTAAAATCAATGCAATAATAAAATTAACTAGATTTGTCTTTCATTTTTATTAGTAGTACACGAACACTAGATTAGGCTAGGCTCTTGGAGATAGGAATTTGATTCAACTAATCCAAGACTACAAAATCAACTCAGCATCTTGCGGTAGGGAGTTAACTCCATTTTCAGTTGTGCAGTCTGGGAATCCCTCCTCATAAAAGGGTCTAGCATGATATCACACTTGGGTTAGGTGGGGTGACATGACCCATTCTTCTTAGTTTCTAGTGGCACGATATAGTGGAATTTTCACGCATACAAACGATGTCATTATCACTTGGGGATCACTTGGGAGGTAACTATCAACAGGGTTTTTGATCTTAGCTCCTTTTTGGAGTTAAGTGTCCTACTCTTGTGTGTGGATTTGTCCTGTGATTGTCCCCCCAGGTCATGTTATTATAGGTGGTAACCATAGTGGCCTATCTTGTTAAGGATCATACATAGGTGTAAGGTTGGGTTCATCTTCTTTGTACCTAGGACAAATATTATTCATACTCTCTCATTCCTGTCAGGGGGTGTTCCACATCTTATAAGGGTACTTATGTCGAGTTCACAGCTAAAAGGGTTGGGAAGCAGGTCTCTAGTATAATTATTCCACCGCTAGCTTCTTTGTATTTTGTTCTGTGTGTGCTATCTTTTAGGATGTTCTAGTGTGTGTTGTTTGGTATGAGTTAGCATTTTTGGCCTTAGGGTGTTTTCACTAACATAATTATGTTTAAATTAGAAGTTATCACCCTAGTTGAATTTGTACATCGACAGTCACGTCATCTTCAGTGTTTTCCTCTTGAACGAGGTGGACTTGTTACTCCTGCAGTAAGAGTTCCTGTTCGTGCTCAAGACATAGATGAACACATAATCATGGACTCTATCCTTGGTCCTTCTAGTACTTATCTGGTTTCTATCGAGACTTTGACATACTTTTCCTACCAACCCACCTTTGACCAATCCATTGGGACATGAGTTATTGCAGCTGAACCCTGACAGTTCTACGCCAGCCTATACTTTCATGCCTTTGTCATTTATTTATCCTATGGAAAATTCTGAGGCCTCCTTACCTTTTTCATCAGCAATATCAGCTACCATGACATCATTTCCACCTCTTAATGTGCTTATACCCACTTACTCATCCTCACTCTCATTTCTTCTTGGGTAATTCCGCCATTTTCTTTGATAACTCCCACAAATTTATCGAATATTTCCATGCCCACACCATCTCCTATGCTGACCTTAGTGCCTCAACCTAGTCAACTGGGAGGTTCAGGAATATTTGCACCGCACTTTGTACAACCAATTATTCTTGTTCCTCAGTTAGGCATGGTTTCTTCTAGTAATATGTGGGGGGATCACAATTTGTTCCTTGTTAGCCGAGGGGCAAAACTTCTTCTAGTATGTCATGAACCTAGTACAATTCATTCTTTGGAGGGGTTCCACCTACCATTACTTTTACTAGAGGGGCTACTTTACTTGAGGGAAACATGGCTACCAGTACTATTTCTCACATAGTTTTTCCTCCTTATTTCAATCCTAATACACAGTATGGTCCTTCTTCTATCATTGGGTACAACCCCATCAACAACCATGCTTTTGGAGGTCCTTTTCTCTTTCACGGTACTTATCACAAGGGGAAACATTCATTTACTAGTCATGCTAGCTTGTAGCAGTCTTATGCCGTGGTGAACCCTTTTCCTTACTAGCAGGTACATCATTATACTACTTATATGGGGGCACCACACAACTGGTTAGGGTTTTCTCCTACCTTTGATCCATTTAGTCAACTCCATAATCTATTCCTATCCTCTCTTGATCTATTGGACTTGGCAAAATTGACTAATGACCCTATTTGTCATGATCCCTAGTGGCCACCTATGCCCACCAAATTTCCATCTGATATTCCCAATTTCAAAGCATGGGGAAAATCCATCCACTCACATTACCACCTATCACTTATGGTGCTCATCTAACTATTTGGTGGATGATTCCATTAAACGTTTCTTATTCCAATGTACATTGACTAGGGAAGCTACAAAGTGGTACATCGAGTTAGATATTGCATCCTATGGTGACTTTGCCACCCTAGCTCAAACATTTTCTACACACTTCCATTTACCTAATCGGTATGACATCGACTCTGACCTCTTGTATAATTTCAAGCAAGATGATGCCACATTAATTTCTGATCATATTAGTGTCAGTGTAAGAGGTTAGTGAGAACCAAGTTACCTGATGAGATATTATGTAAGTGGTTCATCTGATCTCTGCAACCTAAGATTGCCAAGGATGTGTCTATGTTTCACTTTGTTACCAAGGAACAAGCCATTTTCGCTTCCTAACATTTGGATCTCATCTATTCACAGTCAGGTATGCTCTAAGAAGTGTTTCCTAATGTTCCTAGGCATTCTGGTGACCCTCCCAAAATTGTTCCTGACCCACATATCGATGGCATGATCGGGTTTGTTTCCAAATCTATGAGCCAACTTATTTCCCAACCTGGGAAATTGATTTTTACATATCAAGCCCCAATAAGTGCATCTGACTCTGCTAAAGCACATCCTCTTTAGCATTCCACCAATTTTCTAATGGTTAAGTCCACTCAACCAAAGAATAACCAATAATTTGGTGGTAAAAATAATAATGAGATAAATAAACAAAAAAATAAAAATGCTCAAGAATACCAACCCAACCCTTAGAGTCAGGGAGGAGGCACTGGTGAACATCATCATAAAGTCAAGTTACCCTATAAAATATGTCAAGGTGACCACCTTACTCATGAATTCCCTTGAATGGATGAATTCCATAGGCTTCATTCACCATCGTCTATTCACCAGCCTACCATTTTGACTCATCTGTTCCCTGCACAACCCTAGAAACAAATGGTTTCTTAACCTCCTCGACCTTGGAAAGGGAGAAATGAGGGGTTATCTTCCCATCCTCATCATATTTCATATATATTCATGTGCAAGGAATATGTCAACATGAATACACAAGCCAAATATTATGATGTTCTTGAGGTGAGTTCTCCCTCTAAGGACTCATCATCTTCACTACTTTCCACTAGACCTCTCACTTTGGATAAGCATTTGGAACTTGTTTACACTAGAAGAAAAAAGGACATTGTTGAGGGGTGAAAAATGTCACCATAAACTCATTGGTGATGGTCAAAAGAGCATTCATCACCAAAAACTGAACGTCACCAAAGCTGGTGTCACCAAAAGTATAGGTGTTGTAGTGACATACAAAGCCCATCACCAATAATGATTTATAATGATGGATAATGACTGTCACCATTTCATATGAGAAATGGTGATGGACCATAGCCTCCTCACCAAAAATTAAACGTGACCAAAGATGGTATCACCAAAAGTATAGGTGTTGTAGTGACATTCAAATTTCATCACCAATAATGATTTATAATGATGGATAGTGACTGTCACCATTACATATGAGAAATGGTGACAGGCCATAACATCGGTCACCAAAAACTGAATGTCACCAAAGGTGGCTTTGCCAAAAGTACAGGTGTTATGGTGACATTCAAGGTCCCTCGTGAATGTTGATTATAATGACAAATAGTGACCGTCACCATTTCATATAAACAATAATGATTTATGGTGATGGATATTCAATGGCTATCACTATTGGTGCATATGTATGGTGACGTTCATTGACCATCACCAAAAGCCACATTGCTAGAAGTATAGGTGTTGTGGTGAGATTCAATTTCCATCACGAATAATGACTATAATGATGGACAATGACTGTCACTATTTCATATCAACAACAATTTTTTATGGTTACAGACCTTTGAGGGTCATCATTATTGATGCGTATATATGGTGGCGTTCATTGACCATCACCATTTCATATTTTTCATGAGGTTCGATAAATGTCACCAAAGCTCATTTGTGATGGTCAAAAGAGCCTCTGTCACAAAAAATTGATCATCGCCATTCCATATGGATGTCAGGGCACGATGGAATCAATCCACCAACCTCCTTCTTGTAAAGTAGGTGCTCTTCCATTGAGCTAGCACCCTTTAAAGAATTATATTTTTAAAAATTAGACCTTGAAACTTCATAAATTGTAAATTATACAACTTTCAATAAATTAAAATATCAACAATATTTTACTAAAAAAGAAAAGCAACATGGAAGATGTAGGTCCCTATCTAATGGTTATTGAAGTTATGAAAATTGGGTGGAAGGAAAAATAGTTATCTATAAGAGAATCAATATGTTCAGTTGAATACTCAATTAGAAGTGAAACTCTGAAGACATTTATAATCTATAAATGACCTATAACTATCAAATGCACCAAATATTGCAAAGGAAATGTCATAAGTGGATATCATATGGAAGAAGAGGAGGCAGGGACTTGGAACCCTTGTACATCTTGGCATGCCATATCACTTGACAGATCTTAGCTTGTTTAACATGTCTTAATACTATCTGGTACATCTTAGCATGCCCTAGTGTTCCCTAACACACCATGGCAGTCATGACCTCACAACTAGAATTGCATTTTTCCATGACTTGGGAAACTTACGTTCACTAGAACACCTTGGCACTCCCTAGTTGTCATGCCCTCTGTTATCCTCCATAATGTCCCAGGCTGATGAAGAGATCGACGAAGGTAACCATAGCCCAAGCTTTTAGTTTGGTAGCTATCCCTACCAAACCAAAGAGGGCTCTCTCTCTATGAAATCACAGCCAAGAGATGTCTAGAATGTGAAGGATTTTAGGCTATATAGCTAGGGTCAGGTGGGTTTTTGGAAAATTTAAGGACTTGGAACTCTATCCACTAGTGCCTTGTCTAGCAGGGACTTTGTCAAGGAGGTAAGGACTTGGAACTCTGTCTAGGATAAAGCACCTAACATGCATGATAGAAGCTTCCTAGAAAAGAGTATCTCCTACCTAGAAGAGTGTCCCCTGCTCAAAATATAGAACCCTTCTCTATTGTGCACTTTTCTTAAAGATAAATCTGTGCATAAAATAGTACTAAGAAAAACACCTAAATTAAGAAAAGTAAGCATCTAAGTCAAACTATAAAAGTATAATAAATATGGCTCTATATAAGTTTGGTAAACACTAGACAAGCATGCTTTCATACAACAACATTAAGATGCTTAAAATCGATGTGATTCTTTCATCGTTACTATACCCTCACAACAAAATTGGAATCTATAACATGTACCCCAAGGCTGTATGCATTTGTTGAAGGTGTAGATTGAAAGGATTTGCTGAGATGAAGTACTATTGAAGGAGAAACACCTTCAAAACAATAGGTAAAGTCTATTGCGAATTCAATCCATTTGCACATAGACCAAGGCTGCTACTGAGTACACTTCTCCACTGAATGGAAACTACAATGTATTGTAGTGCTACTAAAGGAAAAACATCTTTAGTGAAACACAGATAAAACTCTAATAGATATTGCCAATGTGGCCTCAGTTGTTGATGATCTCATCAATATAGGTAACAGCTTCAATAATTGAAAAACCAAAAGGTGAGATGCATAGATAATTTCAAATGATAGATTTGGGCATACTTTATTATTATTTAGGAGTGTTAGTATAGAAAATGAAATGTAACTTGTTGTGTCTTTATGTCATAGGCCAAGGATGCGAAGAAATATAGAAAATATTAAATAGAATGGTATAAGTCAATTGCAGGTTATTTTGAAACAAGAACAAAATTATCCTTGTGCAAGTTCTAATCTAGTGGGTATAACTTTAAATAAGAAACTGATAGTTATGGGGTTGAAATATTCTCACAATTCTTGAAAAGTCCCAAATCTGTTCACTAGAAACAAGTAGAGAAATTCGTCAAGTTTATGGAAGGGAACACCTAATTCACAAGAAGATAACTTGAAATTAGTCGGGCATATTATTTCTCGTCTTCTTGTACGTGTGTGATTTGAAAAGATAACCAAATCCAAGGACTCAATAACAACTCTGGTAAAGTTTATAGATGTGAAGCACTTATGAGAAAACCCATCGCTTAATGACAATTGAGCAAGGAATATGTCGAAGGATTCAATCTTGCACTTAGTCATAAAAGGGAAGTTGGGCTATCCAACATCTTGCCAAAAAACCGATTCCAACCATAATGTGAAAGGTAGGTTAACTGCAAAACCTCTTTCCAACTTTGTAGTATTGTTCCCTCTTGAATTCCAACAAGTATCTGCCTTCTTAGATCCACAAAACTCCTGCCTAGTAAAATCTGCATGATACAATTCTGACGTGCAAGCTTGACACACACTCTAGTTTCCCTCTAAAAGAGGGTAAGTCAAAATATTATGACAATATTAACTGTAATTTGATCATACAATATTGAGGTATTGCATGGAATAAACAATATACTATCAATGCACTAATGAAGAACTCAAGATAAAAAAATTTCTTATTTCTACAATATTGCCTCTTGGGATTCTCAAATAAAGCACCTAACTTGCATGGAAAAAGCTTCCTAGAATAGAGTACTTTCTACCTAGAAGTGTGTCCCCTACTCAAAATATAGAACCCTTCTCTACTATGTACTTTTCTTAAAGATAAAGCTGTGCATAAAACAAAACTAAGAAAAACACCTAAATTAAGAAAAGTGAGCATCTAAGTTAAACTATAAAAGCATACTAAATATGATTGTATACAATATTGAGGTATTGCATGGAATAAACAATATATTATCAATGCACTAATGAAGAACTCAAAATAAATGAATTCCTTATTGCTACAATAGTGCCTCTTGGGATTCTCGGATGAAGCACCTAACCTGCATGGCAAAAGCTTCCTAGAAGAGAGTACCTCCTACGTAGAAGTGTGCCCCCTACTCAAAATATAGAACCCTTCTCTAGTGTGCACTTTTCTTAAAGATAAATTTGTGCATAAAAAATAATTAAGAAAAACACCTAAATTAATAAAAGTGAGCATCTAATTCAAACTATAAAAGCATACTATATATGCCTAAAAGCGATGCACTTCTTTCATCGTTGTAGCAACCTCATAGGAAAACTATAATCTACAACATGTATCCCAATGCTGTATGCATCTACGAAAGGCGCAGACCGAAAGTATCTACTAAGATGAAGTATTGTTGAAGGAGAAATACCTTCAAAACAATAGATAGAGTCTAATGTGCATTCAACCCATCTGCACATAGGCCAAGATTTCTATTGGATACACTTCTCCCCTAAATGGAAACTACAGTGTATTACTCCTCTACTGAAGGAGAAACACGTTCAGAGAAACATGGATAAAACTATAACATATATTGTCACTATGGTATTGGTTGTAGAAGTTCTCATCAATATAGGTAACAACTTCAATAATTGAAAAACCAAAAGGGAGCTACATAGATCATTTGGAATGATATATTTGGGCATACTTTATTATTTTTTATGAGTGTTAGTATAGAAAATGCAAGGTAGCTTGTTGCATATTTATGTCACAGACCAAGGATGTGAATAAATACAAAAAATACTAAATAGCATGGTACAAGTTGATTGTAGGTTCTTTTGAAACAAGAATGGATTTCTCCTTGTGTAGATTCTAATATATTGGGTATAGATTTAGATAAGAAATTTATAGTTATGAGATTGGAATTGTCTCACGATTCATGGCAAGTCCAAGTTGTTCACTAGAAATAAGTAGAGCGAGTCGTGTGGTTTATGAATGGGAACACCCTATTCATAGGTAGATAACTTCAAATTAGTCGAGAATATTATTTCTCCTCTTCATGTACATGTGTACTTTGAAAATATAACCACCTCCGAAGACTCAAGAACAACTCTAGTAAAGTTTAGATATGTGAAGCACTTCTGAGAAAACCCATCACTTAATGACAATTGAGCGAGGAATATGTCGAAGGATTCAATCTTGCACTCAGTCATAAAAAGGAAGTTGAGGTATCCAACATCTTTCCAACAAACCAGCTCCCACCATAATGTGAAATCCAGGTTAACTGTGAAACCTCTTTCCCACTTTGTAGTATTGTTGCCTCTTGAATTCCAACAAGTATCTTGCTGCTTAGATCCACAAAACTTGTCGCAGGTAAAATTTGCATGATACAATTGTGATGTGCAAGCTTGACACACACTTTAGTTTCCCTCTAAAAGAGGATAAGTCAAAATATTATGACAGGCTTAACTATAATTTGATCATACATTGTTGAGGTAGTGTATGGAATAAACAATATACTATCAATGTACTAATGAAGAACTCAAAATAAATGAATTTCTTGTTGCTACAATAGCGCCACTCTTGGGATTCTCCAAGGGGCCACTAACTTATACACATATGGAATATTTACTCGGTCTACAGAAAGATTAAGCAATGGTAGTGATCACTCTTTTCCCTCCCATGGAAGGTCTATACACAGTCAACAATAAATTGATTTAAAAGTGAGGTATATGCCTGAAAAATAAGAGTCCAACTTTTCAAGTCTAATTTAGTGGCAAGGAAATATTCAGCTGTAAATGCTTGATATTCTACAACGTAAATTTCTAGATAAATGGTTAGCGTAAATCCGTCCATTGTCCACATGTCCCAAAAAACTATGTATTTCTGGACTCTGGTTGTGTGTAAGAGAGGGGAGACCACATAAATAATCCATTATCAAAAGAAAAAGTTAAAGCACAACATTCTATGGAGAATTTTTTTAAAATTTTATTACATAACTTAGAAAGTTTGAAAGGACAAAACTGAGGCTTCCCTCTCCTTCCACACTTCATTAAATATTTGCCTTTTCCAATGCAGATGTGGCTTGCAAAATCACAATCAACAAATAGAATATGAAAAGTAACTTTAATGAATTAAAGTAGATTTGTTATACCTCAAGAAAATGTACTATGAGAAATTAGATTCATTCTCTACAAAAGATGATATAGCAAGATCTAATTACATTTTTAACTGAAACAAATGTAAATTGGATTCATGCTCTGCAATAGACAATATAATGAGATCTAATGACATTTTCAACTCAAACAAAGGTAAGTTGAGTAAGCTCAAGCTCCAAAATGATGGCGTCCAACTTATGAGTGTTAGTTACTGTATATATCTAGCTAGAGGCTATAACATAAAGATGTTTGTTATATGTGAAGATAAAAATGTGAAAGGAATGTGAAATTTTGATCATAAACTATAAGTTCCTTTCAAGGACTAGATCAAACCATAACATTATTATCAAGATAATCAACTCACCCATTCTAGTATGCTTCTAGTAGTTTCATGATAAAACTCAAACTCAATAAACTTCAAACAACATAAATTAACCAACAATATGTCTAAGGTTGGTTACCTAAGGATTATATCATACTAAATTACCTTTTGCATTTAACATTGAAAATGATTGTGAAAGAAATGAAGACAAATTGGTGATTATGATGGATGCATGTGATGAAATAAAATAAAAAAGACCTTTGTTCTTGCCACTGATGAGCCTTCTAGGGGATTCTTGGATGAAGTTGATCCTAATCTGCTTTCTGAAATCAAAGAGACAACTTCTAGCTACTCTTATTTGATGGAAAACAACCCTAATTCTTATGAAAATGAATATGGAAAGCAATAAGCATCGATGAACCTGGTCTTGAAGAAGGTGTCTCAAAATCTAATATGGATAGTATTTTAAATTTATACAGCTAGCATATGGTTTTCCCAGTTGGGTTCCCTAGAAAATTTTGTTTTTTTTGCTATAGTGTGACTATGTTTTATTTCTGTTCTATTCCACTACGAATTGGTAGATATATTTTTTGTCTTCACGCAACAATTAGATTCATATTTATTCATTCAAGTAGTAGCAAAATTTCAAGGTTTTTTCTACACAAGGGACAATTAATCTATATTTTCACTTATATCTTTTGCAAGTAAAATTCACAACTAAAATTTCATCCAAAGTGTTTAGGTAACTAGCAAGTGGTATCACAATATATCTCAACATTGCAAGGCATAAATCATATTATTCAATAAGGCTGAGAATCAAGATACAAAAATCTTCCCAAGTTATGCAAGCAATAAAACTACTAATTTTTAGTTCTAAATCTATCCAACCATAACAAAATTATGCCATTTTCAACACCCTCTAGTCAAAGTTATTCGTGGCGTCATTCAACTCAATTAAGAATATGTCAATATCATTGAGATTTATTTTACATTTCATGCTTCTAAGTTATATATTTATGCAACCTAATATATCATTTATGTTAAGTGATTATTCATTAAAAATTATTTAGTCCGTCCAGCGCATCTACCTAATTTTCTGATTAGTTTCTAGGAATACTATCACACATTTGCAACAAAAAATAGAAGATTGTTCTAGTACCTAGTGCTATAAAACTCTAATCTGGAAAAAGTATTTTGGGTTGTTTCCCTAAAAATATTTACAAAATTTTCAGTCCCAAAGCCATTTCAGGGGGAATTTTAGTCAGGGAGAAATTTAGTATTATTTTTGGAAAATTTGAATGCAACTAAAAGAAATTCTTCTCGTTTGCTCAAAGGATTCCAACACCAAATATGAGTCAATTCATAGAACTTAAGATTTGGAAATAATTAAATTTCACTTCACTTTTCTAGGACCATATATGAGTGAATTCACAAAACCTAATATTTGGATTCTGGAAACACTTAAATTTCACCTCATTTGTTAGGATTGGAAGTTCCCTGAGATACAAACATGTAGCATTAAGGATCTACTTTGCTTGTTTAAGGACAATGTTCAGTTTATAAATAGTGATACAAGAATCCTTATATACATGCCTGACACAGTTCTTTGGTCACAATTAATGAAACTGAACTCCATCAATACATAACTGACAAGGTAGATGTAAGAGAGCATATACTTTTCAACATATACTCTGACAAAAATAAACATATTTACAGTCATATAAAGTTGTCACCACACCAAAGAAGGAATTAAAAACCAAAATAAAAATAGGGACACGCTTGAATTGTTATGGTTACTCTAACAAAATGTTAAATAGGATCAATATGTTAATGTGGAAAATAGTTTAGTTGATTATGATTTTTTGATCCCAAGGGGTTAGCCCAACCGAATGTCATTAATGTTACGAGGTATTTGGCCAGTTCTGTGCTGGCAGGTGCCCTGTTTGAAATCCCTTGGGTGAGGTGCACTAGTCAATGCCAATGGGTTTACCAAGGATGCCATCCATGAATGTGGGGAAACATCCATTGGGATTCCCCAGAGAGTTTTTCTTGGAAAGAATAAAAATAGGATTTCCTAAAGAAAAATTTTGAGATGCATACAATGTACACCCAATAAAATCAACTCTATAAAGACAAAACATAAAAAGATGAAGAATACATATGCTTTTACCTATGTTCCCTCGTTTTCTCTCGCACCCTATGAAAAGTGAAAATATGTTATTCTTAAACTTAAAAGAAAGGATGAAAAAAATAGTGAATTTTGAACCAGTCCTACTTGTGTGGAAGAAGACTAAAAGTGGGGTGGAAATGTAGCGAGGTTAGAAATGAAACATACCTGGGCGCCATTAATGGATTGAAGAGGTAAAACCTTAACTCACAACTCTCTTCAATCTTGTTTTCCCTCCCACCCCGTGAAAAGTGAAAATATGCTACTCATAAACTTAAAAGAAAGGATGAAAAAAATAGTGAATTTTGAACCAGAGATCTGAGGTGTGTGTAATCCTCCCTATGTGGAAGAAGACTAAAAGAGGGGTATAAATTCAGTGAGGTTAGAAATGAAACATACCTGGGTGTCATTAATGGATTGAAGATCCAATGGTGGGGGATCTGAGGTTTGTGTACTCCTCCCTATGTAGAAGAAGACTAAAGTGGGGTGGAAATGCCTCGAGGTTAGAAATAAAAAATACTTGGGTGCCATTAATGGATTGAAGATCCAATGGTGGGGTTCGATATCAATCTACTACTGGTAAAATCTTAATTCACAACACCCTTGAATCTAGTTTTCCCTCCCACCCCGTGAAAAGTGAAAATATGCTACTCTTAAACTTCAAAGAAAGGATGAAAAAAATAGTGAATTTTGAATCAACCCTCCTTGTCTGGAAGAAGACTAATAGTGGGGTGGAAATGCAACGAGGTTAGAAATGAAACATACCTTGGCGCCATTAATGGATTGAATATCTAATGGTGGGGTTCAATATTATTCTATCATTGGTAAAACCTTAATTCACAACTCTCTTCAATCTCGTTTTCCCTCCCTCCCTGTGAAAAGTGAAAATATGCTACTCATAAACTTAAAAGCAAGGATGAAAAAAATAGTGAATTTTGAACCAGAGATCTAAGGTGTGTGTACTCCTCCCTATGTGGAAGAAGACTAAAAGTCGGGTGTAAATGCAACAAGGTTAGAAATGAAACATACCTAGGTGCCATTAATCGATTGAATATCTAATGGCGGCATTCGATATCAATATGCTACTGGTAAAACCTAAATTCACAACTCTCTTTAACCTCGTTTTCCCTCCCATCATGTGAAAAGTGAAAATATTCTACTAGTTTTCCCTCCCTCCGCCTTATGAAAAGTGAAAATTTAATTCACAAGTCTCTTCAATCTCGTTTTCCCTCCCGCCATGTGAAAAGTGAAAATATCTACTAGTTTTCCATCTTCCCTATTGTTGAGGCCTCGAAAATCGCTGCAACAACATTGGAGGATAACCACCCGGTCCGGACCTTAAAAGCAGCTCCTTTTTCGTTTGGTGTGGTGGCTCTGACTGGTTTAACTAGGTCCAGTTACCTTCTCCCTATTTCTATTGGTTTATGATGTATCTTTACCTACCAATAGACAGGGATATCAGATCACTTCTCCTTGCTGATCAAGCAAGAGAATGACCCTTAAGCTGATTTGGGTTCAGCCAAGCCACAACTAAAGTTTTGCCTCCTTGAGGAGAGGATTTAACAGAATGTATAATTTACTCTAAATGCAAGCTTATTCTATGATGCAAGAAAAAGAAACTAATCTAAATCCTATCTTAATTAGGCAGATATAGATCTAACCCAACTAAGAGCAATATAATCAAAATATTGAAATTTAAATATGTCTTCTTTATAATGAATATCAAGTTAATGAAGTAGTTCAATTAGCTGATATTATGGTTACCAAAACATATTCTATTGAGACCTTAAAATTGAAATAATAAACCAACAACATTCAGGAAGTAGTTCACAAAATGATATTGATTATCAAATCAATAAAT
>APFE031074007.1:25723-39852 GCA_000404065.3 Pinus taeda
TTGTGAAGGAATTCTTGAGAGAAGAGTTTGTTGAAGAGAAATATGTTAAATCCAATTTTATTTGCTCAAAACTCCTGATCTTCAATTGCTGGAGCCTTCTCATTGATTGAGATCTTTTTCTCCATATTCTTTCCAATGTTTTCCTGCAAAAAGAAATCAAAATAAATTAAAATGCAACAATAAAATCAATCATGGCATTGTTGGCATTTAAATCAAATCCAATCAAATTCTATTTAAATAAAAAAAATAAAATATAAACTTGCTTTTGATTCCTGGGATGGTTTAATTGGCTAGAGATATGATTAACCAATGGATCTGCAATTAGAAGAGGTTTTGGACAAATGAAAATGAAGAAAATAACTCAGAAAATTGATTTTGTTTTCAAAATTCGGAGCTTGATCTTCTGCCTGATTTTTGACCCAATAAATGATTAAATCTGTTAGTGAAACCTCCTCCAAAATGTTCTCCTTGATTTTCTCTTTCCAATGAGCCGTCTTGGGTCTCATTTGACCAAATAAAACTCATTCTATGTGCTTCCAAAGTTGATGAGTCAAATTTGGCATGAATCTGGAAATTCTGTTACTGGGCTAAAAATTAGAATTTGAATTAAAAATCTAATCCTAAATTAGAATTCTAATTAATTGTTAATTTATGAATTAAACTAATTATTCATGAACTATTTATTAATCTAACTAACTGATATCTAATTAGCGACTTATAAACAAACTTATTCTAATAAAAAACTAATCAATATTAATCTAAATGATATTTAAATTTTAATTAAACTAATTAAATATTAAATATTATTAATTAATTTTAATTAATATAATATATTACATCTTACATGTTAATATATAAACTAATATTTAATATATATTAACCTACCCTATTCCTTACTTAATCCACTTATACTCCTTACTTACTCCACTCATAATATATAAAAATATTAAAACTAACATATCACCATGCGTATGAGTGTTTTTGAAAATATTCAAACTAATACAAAACTTTAAAACATGCTTTGGCTTTAATACCACATGTTTTATGCTTTATCGCTCATCGGCACTTCGCATTTTCGCTTATCGGCACTTCGCATCGGGATGGGTAATGAGGTTTTCTAAAAATGTGTTAATGCAAAAGTCCCGATGCGATATCGCATCGGGCCATCGGGTTCTTAAAACTTGTTTAATAAGAAAGCTCCGATGCGATATAATTTTTATATATTAATATTAATTAATTTAATTAAGTATATTAAATAATAATTAATTTTAATATTAATATTAAAATCAATTATTATTTGGTTTTATTTTTATGAATTTAAGTTTTTAAACTACAGCTAAAAATAAAACTACAGCCACTTAGAAAATAAATGAAAAATAATAAAAATAAACTACAGCCACTTGAATGTTTGGTTTTTCGAGATTAAGATTTGATTTGGAAATTGGAGTGAATTTCTCAAGTCCCGATGCTTAGTTATTTGGCTGCATAACTAAAAACAGAAAAATGTTAGTAAAAAGAACTTGCTATAAATTAATATTTAGAATGAATGCGTTATTGAACTAATTTATTTACAAAATGCAATATCGTACATTTTATGCAATTTTAACCCAGGCTACACAAATAATCAGATTTTCAAATGAATGCCATTTTCAAACCAGTTGACCAAATGAGATGAAACAAACGTCAATGGGAAGCTTATAAAAAATTGATTCTAACAAAGCAATCAATAGAAGAATCTAAAGAAAACAAAAATTAACAAAAGCGTAGGACAATCAACTAAAATCAAAATCAAAAAGGTGATTAGCCAATTTTTTTTTACAGAAAGGGTCCCCATTATTTTAGTTGAGCAAGTCAATAATGGGGCGGGGGGGTTGTGTTTTCACCACAACAATTGGCGACACACGGGAGAAGAATCAGTTATCTCTCTTTGATATGAATGAGATTTTCCTAAAATTAAAGTAAAATAATTTAAAGAAGAGAGAATTATGCTTGAAATGCTTGACACAGGTTCATTAGTCTGACTAAAAGCAAGAATCATCTAACCGTAATTTTTCTTAAAATTCCTCATAAATTAAAATATTTCAAAATTCTATATCAGTCTTTAATTGATTGTAGAGATAAAGCAGGGGTCATTTTACAACTTGGCTTTTAAAATATACTCCTTTGTCATAGGTAGAGCCACTGCTGCCAGCAAACGTCTATAATTTCGACAAGGTTACCTATTTAATCATCAATGATTCAGATTCCCATCTTTTTAAGAATTATTGACCTAGAGATAAATCCATTTATATATGTATTACTTTTTATTTTATTTATTTTATTTTTTTATTAAATCTTAAAAGCCATTGTCCTAGTATGGTAGCTAGATAGTTGACAATGCCATTCACTGGTTTAAAATTGGACTGAACAAGCTGGCTCGTGATGAGACCCCTTGTCTTATAATTGTTTGCAATCATAAGCCATTACCCTGGTTTGTTTAGCAGTGTTGGTAATGTCAACCTATTTTTCCCCTATGATCATGGTAAGCAGGCTCACGATGAGACCTCTTATATTTTAAGTTTAAATATATTTCTGGATTATTCTCTAGAAAAATAAGACTCTTTGGGACAGGGAGAATCATTAACTCCTTACGAGTTAAGAATGACAATTTCAGAGTTAAAGGTGCTTTGCTGTAAAGTGTCTTTACTTGGTTATAAATAATTTTTCTTCACTGATAATAGAACTTTGAAAGATCCTAATAAAATTTGAACTCTCAAAATGATTACAATTTGATGAAAAAGAAATTTTTTAGATTTTATGATACTTTGCCAACTTCTCGACTAGTAATCTCTTCCTTAAATATGTTTACCTTTATAATAAGAAAATTAAACTCTATTAAGAGATTTAAGAAAAAGCTAATAGGTAACTATTAACAATTTTTTCTCCATGAATGCTGACCATAGTTAGGTAACAAGAAGGCCTTCTATATAAATCACGACAAAGTCACCAAAATCAAAACTAAAAACCAAAAGAAAAGAATTCTTATGCTAAAGTGAGAAAAGAAATCAGCAAACAAAACAAAAACGAAAAATTTTTAAAAGTGAAAAGGAAAATCCAAGTTTCAAAAAAAAATAAATTCAAACAAGAATGTTTATACCGATGTCTCAACAATATGAAGAAAAAGAAAATAATCGTGTAATCAATCATTCTTATGTCGAGATTGGGTAAATTATACCTTGCAGGGTCGTGAGTGTTTTAGGCTTTTTGAATAGCAGCGACGATTAAAATTCAGCCATAATGAAAACTTTCTGTCTGATATTATTCTTCTTGTTTCAAAGCATCGTCTTGATCGTTTTTTAAATAACCAGAATGCTTAAAAAACAAACTAAAGGTTCAGAAATTCCCTGGTGTAGCTATTTTGATGAAGATCATCGCTGCTTATTGGAATTAAGCCAAAAGAAGAGTATGCACCTTGAAAATCTGATTTGACAGAAGATTGAAAGATTTTATGAAGAGCTGCAAAACAGAGTTTTATATTAGCATAATTTAAAAACAAAAATGAAACTAGAGTGATAAAATGGAAATTAATAAAAGTGGGTACATGAATCTTACCATTGGATAATTTCTTTTGATCTTACCTGAAAGGTATCAGTTTCTCCAAAGTGGTTGACTTCTTATTTTAATTAATATTAAAAACATGAAGAAGTCAAACTAACCAAAATCATATAACCTAAAATCATTATTTATTTTATTTAAACTAAAGCAAGTAGTAAAAATGGAATGCTTAGTGCTCAAGGGAATTGAAATTAAAAGAAATGCATCAGAAATGAAAATGAGAATTTGCAGTAATGACTGTTTCTGAAAATATTATTAGTTTTATATAAACTCCATGATTTTATAAATTGTCCAGAATCAAGACCAAATCTACGATAATAAAATTTAAATATGAAGATAGAGAGGTCTTGAATTCCATTTTTAATTATGGAATTATATATTTAAACTAAAATGTATGAGAAATTGAAATAATTTGGATATGCTGCAAATTGGTCATTAACTGCTTTCTTACCATAGTGGTTACCCAAGCTCGCTTTTAAAATAACATATCGTTGTATCGGATGATTCGCATCACATGTCTCTTCACCATGCCTGAATTTTGATTTGCAAGACTTCACTTTTGTTGCTATGCCATATATTGATTAAATGTTAATGGCTCAAAGGCATGCATTGGAAGCTATCGCATCGAAGATTGCAATGGCAAATTGCCGATAAGGACATGTGCAATGAAATGAAGCGATCGCATCATTAAAGAAATATTATATCGGAGATCGGAGAATCAATTGCATCGTGCTTCCCACATCGCAAAATGCACATTGTAGATTCAGAGAAGTGATGTGAGCGTAAAAATGTGATGAAACGATTGCAATATCGGCGATGCGATGGATGACGTAGCTTAATCGACAATCGGCAAACTTTGGGTACCCGATGTAACATAGTGTATTTTTTTGCGATGCCGATATGCGACGAAGAGCGGACCCGATAACTTTTTATGATGGGGTTTTAATAACATATTGGATCGAGACATCGGCCATAAATAAAAGTGTAAGGAAGCGATTGCGATATCAGCGATGCGATGAATGATGTAAATCAGTTATCGGCAATCTTAAGCACCCGATGTAACATAATATGATTGTTGCGATTCCGATATGCGATGAATGACGTGACTAATCGGCGATCGCGATCGGCAATCTTAAGCGCATGATATAAAAATTTTCAATATGCCGATATGTGATGAAGAGTGGACCCGATAATTTTATGATGAAAATTTGATAACATATCAGATCTGAAACATCGGTCCTTTTAAATTTATGCTCTTACCATTATTGCGATTGAACGGATGCGATATTTTATGAATTTGATTTGAATTTCATATCGGGTCCGGAATTATGTGCTTATCGCAATATCGGTAAAGTCGATTATCGGAGATGGGCGATTCATGTTCATGGAAGTATACTTTACTTGGAAAGCTCCGATATGCGAAATGCAATATGGCATATGAGTAAGATAATACATTGGAGGTCTTTTATTAAACAATTTGATATCAAAAGAAATGCTAAGAACTACTTCCGATGAAATCTTATGATGTGAATGGTTTTATGATATTCCTTTAAATTTCAATTGGGTTTTCTTAAGTGAATAAAAGCAAAGCTACAAAAATGTTTAAATTCTAATGAACCAGAATTGAATTTCCCTTGAACCTGTTTGCAAATTTGAAATGAGTTTGCTGCTTACTTCAAGTTTTGAAAAGAAATAAGAACCTGCAAATAAAACAGAACATGAATAAAAAATAAACTAAGGAAGAGATGAACTAATAATGGATGAGAATAAAGTTGTAAATGCGTACCTGAAAGGAATTTGTCTGTAAATTTTACCTGATAAATCTTCAAATTCTTCCTTTAATTAAAATCATCTCATTATTTATTCTAAATCTAAGTGTGCAATCAGCCTGAATGAAATCAATCATTCATGTTTATGGAATATAAAATTTACCAGAAATAAATATGAAACTATGCTTCCCTTTCAAAGTGAAACAACAATTTATCATCTCTGCTCATTCCGATTTAATCTTGAGAAAAATTTGTATTGTTATAGTCACTGTTCAATAATGCCTTTAGTAAATAAACATGATGCGTTTTACAGCATCAGATAATAAACTAAAGATTAAAATGAGATTAAGCCACTAATTGTAGAAAAATATCAAAACAGATTTAAATGTGTGCACTCGGAAAAATGGGTATCCTTAAGATCAACTTTTGAAAAATTCCGAGAAAGATAATATGAACTTCATATGGTTACCGTGACAGGTTAGTCTGGCTACTAATGATTGAATTAGAATTAAGTTTATCATAGACAGTCATACATTTCATGGGATAATGGGATCATGAAGCTTTTATATCCTCAAATCCTTACCATATAAATTTCAAAAGAAAATCTTAGAAGGAAAGATTGAAATAAAGAAAAGTGGCTTTGAGGCAATCGATATCAAGTGCAACTTCAATTGAATTTAATCAAGACATTATTCAAAATAGGCAGAGTAGAGATATCGCTATAAAAAATTTCAAAAATGAAAGCAAGAATTAAAATTTCCTGATAAGGAAAAATGTTTCCAATGAACATGTATGAGAAGGCTGATTGCTTTGTTTTATTTTTTAATCTACAGAACTATTGAAAATGAATTAACTACATAAAACAAGCTAACTAAATTAATTCTACTCCTATTCTAACCATATACATGAAAATGACTAGGTATAGTCATATTTCCAGTGTAGCCATTTTCTCATTTTTATTCCCGCATATATGTACAGTTCCAATGTTAGTAATAAAAATACAAGTCTAATTAAACTAAGAAAATTAAATATGAAATCAAAACGTACAGTGATTGTTAGTAAATGATTTAAAATCTCTCTCTCCTGAAATTTCCTTTCCAATTGACTACCAATTGGATCATAACAATCTGGGTGGATTTCTATTAAGTATTGAGAAATGTTGAAAGGAAGAGATAACAGGCCAGATTGTGAAGATGAGCTTTTAGATTCTTTGACCTGAAAAAATTTGTTAGTGTTATGTACAAATATTAAATCATTGACAATTTTCCTTTAAGGAAAAATTTCCAAACAATTTTCAAATGAGTCAATGAAAAATGGATGGAAGCTTTTCAAGTAAAATGGCAATTTATTAATTGAATTGAATTGCTGGCCAGATTGCAAAAATACATTCTCTTGTTGACATTGCCTTTGAAAAGATAGAACCTTTTGATGAAACATTAGCATTGATATAAATTGGAATATTAATATCTTTCGATGCTGATGATTATAATATGAAACTTGAATTTCCCGATTGGGCAATGCATCAATTGAGTGTTTGATAGTAAGGTGTTCAATATGCCAGTGAAGAGTGTGAAAATTTTGCAAAATAAAATCAGAAAATAAATCTAAATTTGAACAAAATAACTGAGGAAATAAAAATAAAATGAAATCACTATTTTTACAACTAATGTTATAGCACAATTGGGATTGTTTTGAAAAGATTTCATTTTCACAAAGGTTGGCCAGAATTATTGAATTTGAAAAATTTTGAATTCCAACTTGTGAATTAGAAAACGAATTATGGTTATGAATAGGAATGAGAGTTTGATCCTCATATGAATCATAAATTGGAATGTTTTCTTGAATGGTGAAATCATGAAGATAATCTGCTGCTCTAAAATGAGGATTAGTTGGGATAATTCCTACATTGAAACGTTCCTCATTTATAGATGTTATTTGAATTTTATCATGAGGATTTTCTTGAGATGAATAGAAATCAACATCCTCAATACCATAGTAATTATCATAAATGACCTCACAAGATTCTCTACAATTCCCTTCTATCTCATCCAATATATCAAAACAAGGAGGGACAAGAATTTCATGTTCATTAATGGTAAAAGAATGATCAACAATTGTTTCTTTATCTTGATAAGAATTTAATCGTAGTTCATTTAAATCATCCTCTTTAATTTATGGAATATCATTAATACCAAGAGGAAAAATATTACCATCATTGAAAATATCAGGATAAAGGGAAAAGTGTGAACCTGAAATAATGCATTTAAAACTGTCTCTATTTGAGAACTCTTGTGCATTATGCTCATTGTAAATTTCATATTGCAGCTCATTCCTTTGTGTCCGTATGCTTTCTTGAAGAACGCTACTTTGCTTCTCTGATTTTGGCATTTGCTCATCATGGAGAAATTCGGAAATTTGTACAGCGGTTTGCATTTTGATTGCTGGTTGTACTTGCTGATTTGCGATCTGATTTTCCGAATTTACTCCAAAGTAGCTTTCAGATTTCAAGGCGGCTTTTTCTCCAAAATTGTTGTTGTTGTCTTCTTGCATTTGAATGGAAATATTTTCCAAGCTTTGTGAAACCGCTTCATCACCATTTATTTGCACATCCATGTTGGGATTTTCATTTATGTTGGAAGGGGATGAAACAAAACTTGAACTAATTTCATATGGATTGGGAATGGGAGGCAGAGAACAAACATATTCAAACCAATATAATGATTCTTCTTCCGTAGGCTTATCTTCGTCTTTAAATTTTAAACAATTCAAATGAAATCGAACATTAAAATCATTAACAGACTCATTTTCAAACCTTCGTAGATATTCCATTTCTTCACATACCTGTTCATAATCGTAGTCGTCAAATTTAGAAATGAAAATTGTAACAAATTGATCCCAGCTGTGAATTGAAGCAACTGGAAGAGTTTTACACCAGCTTCTGGCTTTTGCAGCAAATGTGAGAGTAAAAATCCTACATAAAATGCCTTCATCAATTCCTTGAAAATCGTAATTCGAAACATTTTGAAGAAATTGAAAGACATGGTTAAAAGCAGAAGAATTTCTCTTACCATTGAATTTTGCCTGAGACAGGAGACTTACCACTTCGGGTGGAGTGTTGGAAGATGCACGTCCATGGATACAACTCCAAATTGGAAGTTTAAGAGGAGCCATCACAATAAAATATTAAAATTGAAAAGACTCCAATAGACAAAATATCAGGCCCTCCTTCTGGCGCCAAAAATGTTGGTTCCTCGAAAATCATTGCAACAACATTGGGGGATAACCACCCGGTCCGGACCTTAAAAGCAGCTCCTTTTCTGTTTGGTGTGGTGGCTCCCACTGGTTTAACTAGGTCCAGTTACCTTCTCCCTATTGCTATTGGTTTATGATGTATCTTTACCTACCAATAGACAGGGATATCAGATCACTTCTCCTTGCTGATCAGGCAAGAGAATGACCCTTAAGCTGATTTGGGTTCCGCTACGCCACAACTAAAGTTTTGCCTCCTTGAAGAGAGGATTTAACAGAATGTATAATTTACTCTAAATGCAAACTTATTCTACGATGCAAGCAAAAGAAACTAATCTAAATCCTATCTTAATTAGGCAGATATAGATCTAACCCAACTAAGAGCAAGTTAATCAAAATATTGAGATTTAAATATGTCTTGTTTATAATGAATATCAAGTTAATGAAGTAGTTCAATTAACTGATATTATGGTTACCAAAACACATTCTATTGAGACCTTAAAACTTGAAATAATAAACCAATAACATTCCAGGAGTAGTTCACAAAAATGATATTGATTATCAAATCAATAAATCCAATAATTGAATAATGATATGTGGAAATAGTTCACAACACATTACCATTCAATAAATTGGTTTCATAAGACAGATTTCAGAGTAAGTAGTTACTCAAAAATGAGAATTTAATCCATAAAAACAAAGACACATAATAACAAGATTGAGACAAATTACCCATATTGACAATAGTGCACAAACATGAATAAAATGACACATTCCTGTCACCATAAAATTAAAATTGATATTTGAAACAGTAGTATTAGAAATACCAATTTATTGCATCCATTTCTCTGTCCTTGGTCTCCAACAGCCCTTTACATTGCTTGAACTTCTGCCTTCAAAACTAGAGCCACCATAGTGCAAACTCTGCCCCTTATACATAATTCAAGATACAAAGGGAAAATCCTCAATAATCCCCAGATCTGAGATTTTCTCTCCTCTCTCCTACAACTCTAAAGTCCTATTACAGTAGTGCTTTCAGAAGTCTAAAATTGCAGAGAAGAGCAGCCCCTATTACATTCTGCAATCTATTATTTATACTATCTGTCAAGGAATTCTTGAGAGGAAAGTTTGGTGAACAGAAATCTGCCAAATCCAATTGCTGGAGCATTCTCATTGATTGAGATCATTTTCTTCATATTTCTTCCAATGTTTTCCTGCAAAAAGAAATTAAAATGCAACAAAAAAAATCAACATGGCATTGCTGGCATTTAAATCAAATCCAATCAAATTCTATAAAATATAAATTCTCTATTGATGCCTGGGATGATTTAATTGGCCAAGAATATCATTGACGAGTGAATCTGCAATTAGAAGAGGCCTGGACCAATGAAAATAAAACTCAGAAAAATGATTTTGTTTTCAAAATTCGTAGCTTGATCTTCTGCCTGATTTTTGACCCAATAAATGACCAAATTTGTCAATGAAATCTCCTCAGAAATATTCTCCTTGATTTTCTCTTTCCAATGAGCCGTCATAGGCCTCATTTGGCCAAGTAAAACTCATTCTATGAGCTTCCAAAGTTGATGAGTCAAATCTTGCATGAATCTAGAAATTCTGTTGCTGGGCTAAAAATTAAAATTTTAATTCTCATTAAAAATTAAATCCTAAATTAGATTGATAATTAATTCTAAATTAATTGTTAATTATAAACTAAACTAATTATTAATAACCTATTTATTAATCTAACTAACTGATATCTAATTAGCGATTTATAAACAAATCCATTCTAATTAAAAACTAATCAATATTAATCTAATTAAAAAAACTAATTAATATTAATCTAAATGATGTTTAAATTTTAATTTAATCAAATTAATTAAATGTTATTAATTAATTAATCTGATTAATTTAAAATTCATTAATTAAATATTATTATTAATTAATTTATAATATTAAATAATTACTTTAATATATTACATTATAACTAAACTAAAATATAGCAACCTACTCTACTTTACTTTACTTGTTCCTTACCTTTCAATGTATGAGTGTTGCATTAAACAAACACAAAACTTATATGGTTAGTGCCTTTTAATATATGTTTTATGATTTTTATTCATGAGTGAATCAAAACCCAAAACGAATATTAAGTTAATGCTTTTTCACTTTACCTTATCGGCAAATCGCATCGGGGATGGCTTATGGGGTTTTGAAAATGGTCAAGCCAAATTCCCCAATGCAATATCGCATCAGGAGGAAGAGGGATATCGGAGTTTTTAAAATATGTCATATAAAACTTCCAATGCGATAAAAAGTCCCGACACGATCAAAACAATTTTATTATATGTTTTTTTTGTTTTAAATTTAATAATAAAATAATTATATGTAATATATATTAATATAATTAAAATTTAATTTTAAACATGAATTTTATTTTGGTTTTATTTCTATGAATTTAAGTTTCTAAACTACAGTCACTCTTAATAAAAGTAAAAATATAAACTACAACCACTCTAATAAAACTACAGCCACTCTTACGTTTGGGTTTTCGATATTAGGATTTGATTAAGAATTAAAGTGAATTTCTTAAAATCCCGATAATTAATGATTTGGCTGCATAACTAAAAATGGAAAAATGTTAGTAAGAAGTAATTAGGGTTAATATTTAAAATAAATGCATTATTGAGCTAATTTATTTACAAAGTGCAATATTCTACATTTTATGCATTTTTAACCCAGGCTACATAAATAATCAGAGTTTCAAAGGAGTGGCATTTTCAAACCAGTTGACCAAATGAGGTGAAACAAGCGTCAATGGGAAGCTTATAAAAAATCGATTCTAACAAAGCAATCAAAACAAGAATCCAAAGAAAATGTAAAATTAACCAAAGCGTAGGGCAATCAACTAAATAAAAATCCGAAAAGGTGTTTAGCCAAAAAAAATTATAGAAAGGGTCCCCATTATTTGGGGTAAACAAGTCAAAAATGGGGGGTTGTGTTTTTACCACAACAGAATCATAAAATAAACTATCTATCTTTAAAAAATGAAACATTAAAATGCATTTCATACTCATTAGGTGGTCATTCTAAAGTGCATGAGAGGTGGAAATTTGAAAAAACTATTAATCAAACACCAAACATATCAAAATGAAATACAATGGTATTCATTAAATCAATCATAAGCATTTTGTCAATCCTTAACATTGAATTTCACACATTTTGAGAAGAGAAGGCACTCCAATTTATACAAAACTAAAATAACTATTTCATAAATGTAGATCCACAAATATCTCACGTGGTTACAACCATGTGTTGACATCTATCAATTAGCATCTCTTCATATCCTCTCACAAATCTCTCATAACTTTGATAGGAGACACTTATGAAAACTTCCATGATCTTTCTCCATGAAATGTGTTTAACCAATGATCTCAAATCTTCAAAATTTTGAAGAGGAAATTCGAATTTGAGACTTAGAGGCCAAATATGACTATACTAGAATCTTTAAATATGTCTATACATGTCACAAACCTATCCAACTTTTAGTTATAAATGAGAACATGTTATTTCTCTAATATATAACCATAAATTCACTCAAAATACCAAAATAAATGTATTGAAAATTTGTATGCCTAAACCCATATTTCATCATGAATATGGTCTTAGTGCATGGTTATAGAGTTGTGGAATATGTAAAATTTTGAAGCAAAATGAAATAAAAGAGGGTGAAATGAACGATATTTTGGAGACTCAACAATCTACGAACACAGAGCAGAGAAAAGTTGCCCCCAAGCCACAGAGCAAAGGGAAAAGCCAAGCTGCAACCCTAGGACAACTCCTCAAAGCTGCAAACCAAGAATAATGGAAAGGCGAAGAAGGACACCAACAAGTGGTGTGATTTCCATAAAACTCCCACTCACAACATGAGCGAATGTCGCACAAAGCAGGCATTGATGGATAAGATAAAAGACTCAGAGATGGATCCATGCTTTGATTTTGAGTTGGAACCTGACAAGGGAAAAGAAGATCATTGACATAGATCCCATTGTGATGATAGCCACCACCAAGCTCCAAAAGGCAGAACTTGAGGATCCAGATGGGGGGCACCTCTTCCACTCGTAGATGTGGGTAAATGGTTCGCTGGTGCAGTTCATTGTTTATAGTGGGAGCTAGAAGAACCTGATCTTCGCCAAGGTCATTAAGAGATTGAAGTTGTCAACAACATCACACCCACAATCGTACACCATCGAGTGGCTCCACCGAGGGTGGGATATTTGTGTCAACAAGTAGTGTCGCTTGTCTTATAGCATTAATCCCTTTGTAGATGAAGTATTGTGTTATTCTGCCCCTCTAGAAATCCATGATGTTTTATTTGGTCATCCATACTATGGAAGGGTCATGTTTTATATGAATCCATGTGCCGTTCTGTTATTATTACTTTGGGTCAGAAATTGTATAGGATACCGGAGGTAGCGCTACCTGCCACCTTTTCTTTAAACCCTACTAAACAATGCAACAAGATCATTTCCCAGACCGTAGGAGCTATTGTATAAAGGGAACATCAGGCCAAGTTCATCACCTTGTGGGACCCAATCGTGTTGGTACAAAAGGACAAAACTTGGAGGCTTTCTATTGACTATCAGGCACTAAATAAGATCATTGTCCAGAATAGGTATCTAATCCCATGGATTGATGACTTTCTGGACCAGCTCAAGAGGCCAAATCGATCTCATCGTTCTAGCCACATCTTGTACATGTTGAGGTTGTAGGGGTAGATGAGGAGATGGTTGATCCCGACACTACAGATATGCTCACCAAGTTTGAGCATCATATTGAGGGTTTGATCCGTAGTATATTAGACACGAGGATTAACAAGGTTCCCATCCATCTACAACGATACACCATAGGAATATCAGAGCGTATCAATCGTTTGAACTACAAAGTTGCTCGGGCGATTGTATGATATCAAGAGAATCACAGGGATTAGTCACATAGGAGGCTTTTCAACCATATTTTGTCTACATGTATTTTGATATGATAGGTCGTGTGGCCATATGTGTCTCGCACACAATTTTTGTAAAACCAAACATTATATATAGTTTTCTATCTATAGATATTTTCTACTTTTATTCTACTCCCTTGTGCAATATATGATGATGGTTTTTGTATTTACATGTGTTGCAAATGTTTTTCCAATACATAATTGGCTAATGCATTTGTTAATGTATTAAGACACCTAGGAACATGTTGATATTGGATGTAATCAAAATGTCATTCTAAGAGGCGTAACCTTAAAAACATGCGTAATAAAGTTGGACTTTGTACTAAATAGACATTATTTAAATATTGTACCACAAGTTGTGAATCAATTATGACAACTAAATGGCGAATGCCACATGAAATAGCATCATATAGAAATTCGATCACTGCACTATGTTCAACAATGTTATTACTTGAGCGACCGATACAAATCCCTTGTAAGCTCACTAATTCGTCGTCGAAAGCATAGAATTCCCA
>APFE031074031.1:0-45437 GCA_000404065.3 Pinus taeda
AAATCTTTTGTTGGTTTGCCATTTGTAACTGAATAGGGGACCATTGTAACGTGAGCCTGCCCATGCGTTCCCATGTTTCCTTCGGTAATACATTCACCTCCAAAACCAGATCTAGTATTACATGATCCATTTCATACTCACTAATCTGCGCAGTCAACCTCATTTCCCTTCCAGTGCACAGTGCATGCTTCCCTAATTTCCGGACTATGCACGGTTCTCCTGACCCCGTGTACCTAGTGATCAACTATTGTAGTCCCTTAATTGCCTTGTTGTCGCGCAATAGTTTCATGCATGTCTCCAAATAGGTAGTGAGCATTGAAGGATCCATTCCTGGCTCTGGTTGATCCTTACTACCTAAAGTGGAGGCCTATGTGAAGCTCTTCTTAGCTTCCATGAATGTCTCCTTTGTGCGTTCAAAGTAAAACTTAGGTTCCTTTGTAGGAGCCTTACGAACCCACGTACTTTCATCTGACTGCTTCCCCTTATCCTCTCCCGTGGTCGTACCGCTTATGAGCATCATGTTTACATTCAGGTCTTCTTCGCGCGGTTCAGACCTCATCATTTGTATATTCTAAGTCGAAGGAGGCTGAAATACCCCTTTTTCATGCATCCTTGTGATCAACGTAGGATAATCTATTGTTTAATGATCAAACTGAGCACAATATGAACAATATGTCCTCGTCAGTTTGGTACAATGGCGGGCATAGTGCCCTAGCCCTCCGTAATTGTAGCAAATTAACTGTCTGCGGCCCCTTCCTGGTCCCATTCCACCTTGTCCTCAACTGCGCCCCTAAAATCCAGCGTGCGCCATCCCCTCATCTGGGTCGAGGGCTCGTGTTTCGATCTGCATCCTATAGGCAGGGGTTTGATCCATCATTAGCTTGTAACTATGGCAAGTGCGCTCATCGTGGCCTACTGACCTGCAGAAATTACAAAACAATTGTTGGGGTGTTTGTGTATACTTCTACAACAAATGACAATTCTTTGTTGTGTGTTTCCCTCCTATCTGATAGATCGCGCACCATGGAGCAGGTGTTGCGCTTGGCCCTACCTGTGCCTCCGGTATCAACGGCATTGGCCCTCCTCCTGCCAAGTAGTTCACGAACACTGAACAATGATCTTTGTCATGGCCCTGGCCTTTGCATTTTATGCACCATACTTCCTCGCGCCCCTATAGACGCGGTGCCCTATCCTGCTTCAAACTTTGCATTTCCAAACACGGATTCTGTAGTTGCGCGTGGATTTGTTGAACTCCCAACCCAGGGTCTTATATCGAGGTCTCATGCAATCTCATTGCCATTTCCAACGCTTCGACCTAGGTGGAAAGTTTCTATTGTGACAACGTCGTCCTCAAGTGCGGTGTTAGAGATGCTACAAACCATGCGCGGTGATGTCCATCCGTCAACGTCAGATTGGCTTCGCGGATCATACCCTTCATCCGTTGATCCAGATCCCAGGGAGTCTTGCCCAGGAGCATCACGATTTCTTTAAACTCGATGATTGATTGTGTTTTTGACTTTGGCCTGCTAAATTTTCTGTTCAACGCGGCCTGGATCTCTGCTATCCCTGCGTTTGGGTGGTCGTTAGAGTGCTTGATATACCACGTTAATGCGCGATCCTGCAGCACACTCACCAATGTATCCTTCTTAATATTGTCATCTGTGACACCTTGTGCTTCCCATACTGCTCTTACCACAAACCAGAATTGGTCCGGATCTTCATTCCCTACTCCTATGAATACTAGTAGTTTGATCGCACTCGCCATACTGAGTTGTGGAGGTGGAGTGGGTGAAGATGGAGGTGAGGTAGGTGAAGTGGGTGGTGGTGTGGGTAGAGGTGATAACCTCGGAATTCGATGTCTTATCAAATTGATCGCGCTTCTAGGAGAAACGTTCGTGAGCTCGTCCTTGCTTTCCCGCGTGGGTGAAATTAGGGGACTGTTCTCCAATTCTTCACTACTTTTGTAGATCTTTCTACTCCGCATAGTTCCAAACATTAATTTATTCGCATAACCCTTTATTCACACAATAGCATCTTAATCTAAGTATTCAAAGATTTAATATACTTACCTAGCGATCCTTTGAGAAAATGTTGTTCTGCCTCATTGTAGCTCACGGTTGTGTCTATCGCAAACTCAATGGTAAACCCTCCTATTATCCAATCGAGCCAATGGTCCACAACTCACGCGATCTTATCTTCTGATGCTTCTAGTCTGCACGCTAATTCCAAAGTTGTAATGACCCATCTTTAATATAGAGAGTACAAGAATATTAGCATGCATACAATGCATGCATATGATAGCTATATATGCATGATTATTCATGTACTTGCATATCTCTATATATATTATTATATATTTATATATATTATATATATATTCATTATATAATATATATAATATATATATATATATATATATTATATTTTATAATATATTATTCATAAATTAACTAATAAATGTTGAATATCACGACACTGCTTCAGATGAGTTACACCATCAACCATCACCAAAGATTTGCTTAATTTTGGCAATCATACTTAAGGAGAAATTACCTAAAATAATTTTAATATATAAATTTAAAGTATAAAGTAGAATTGAATTATAAGAATAAAATGTAAATTTAAGTTAAATTATAAATATATATATTTATATATCCCATAATATTAATAAACTATACTAATAAATTATCAAAATATGAGATTAAATCAAAATAAAATACATATTATAAACTAAGGGAATTTATATAAAACTAGTAAAAATCCTAAAGGTAAACCTAACACACATGTCAATATCCATGTAACTTTGGACGAATAGAGTCACATGTTACAAAGGAAGGAAGGTGTCACCATGTAAGGAGCGGTGACCACCAAGAAATGATATACATAGAAGGAAGGGGAGCATGAAATGGGGGGGGAGAAAAATCAGTTTTGGGAAAAATAGAGGATTTCCTTCACCTTTGGAATATAGAGCGGGGAGGAGGAAATATAGAGAATGGTGATAGAAAATAATTATGTTTGAGGGATGAGCCAGGGGTTCGATTTTGAATTGAAAATTGGGAAATTTTGAGCTGTTCTTGGAGTTTTGGGCACAGGGGCCAGTGGACTTCCATTTCGAAGTGCTTTGGATCTGGGAACTGCAGAGGTTGATCCCAGATAGGCAGGGGGGGATCGGTTGGTTTGGTAATGGAACCAAAAAACTTGGAGCAACATGGACCGACACCAGATGGGAGAATCAAGTGCGCAATTGCATTTAATTTGATAGAATTTTACAATAAATCTGTCCATCTATTTGAATCTTAACAACAGTCCTTACAGGAGTCCACACTATTGGTTTTTCGAGCCTACACCTTCCTTGGCTGTCGGCTAACTTCGCGATCCACTCATACAACTCAGAAGGAAAATATGCAAAGAAAATTTCATGGATTTCCATATACACGTATTTCTCCAACCACTATTCCTTAGATACTCGTGGAATTCTATTTTCCTGCGTCGCGAACTCGTGAATCTTCTTGTCCAACCACTCTTCAATTTCCTTCTTGGTTGGGTTCCAATGACACGACACCAGACATCCCTTATGCAGATCCCGGTCCTGGCAATAGAACCATTTGTTGGCTTAGTGGGGTCTGGCCCAGGTTCAGAAATGACTTAGCCAAGTAAATCCCAATACCACTAGCCCTTTCGGCAACAATTCGTGGAGCACAGACTGAGGTCTCACCGAAGTAGTATGGGAGGGTGCTAGAACCAGGTTTCCACACCCTGGGGATGTCTGATATGATGGAATTGGTACATGGTCCAACCTTTGCACTTACTTTGTTATGCGCACCAGCGGGCACCCCGCGCCCTGCGATACTGTCTTCGCACAGCCGCAGTGCGACCCGTGTTATTTACCCAAGTCTTCCTTAATTATGCACTGTTAACTGATTACTTATATTATTTTCATATATAAGCATTCATACAAGTATTTATCCAATTGCGCGCAGTAAATAGACAAAGTAAAAGTAATGCATAACCACAAAATACTCATTCAAGAATAGATGCATAGAGTAAACTTCTCTTTATTAGCTTTCAATCCCAATTACAGACTCGATCCCACCCTGCTCACTTAGTTGTAGGGGTCCGCGACTCAGCTGCGGACTGTACTAGGCCTCTGCACAGTCAGCTGCAGAGCCTCTTACTACTACTACGACCTTGTACACTTCAGATCCAACTCTAAGCTTGAACCATGCCTTCACTATTCTCTCTATCCTTCACCTCTCTTTACACTTAGAGCCTCGCTCTATTTATACAATCCCATGGTCCGCGAACCATGGGTAAGCCGACACAACTTTACATTAAATTACAATATTTTAAGGTGGACATCCTTATGACCCATCCTAGACTTCGCGCTCCGCGGCTGCAATTCGCGGAGTCTTACAATATACTTGACCAAAACTTGGGCTTTGAGCCCCAAAAACATGCTACGAGGGATCCCATGCCCAACAACATAAAACCCACTATTATTAATCTATTTGTTATATGGATGTTCTAATATCTATATAATATGGTTTTACTTGAAATGTGTGAAGTGCTAAACACAATTCCACTCATTGCAGATGTGTGGAGTGCTTTAATGACTATAGTAGGTCTGCATTCATTTTTCTATGTCGTAAAATATGATGGCGTGCAATGGTCTCGCAGATAAGTTGGATATAGTGGGTTGATTAACTGTCACAGAGGATTTGGGAAAGTGTGAATATTTTTATATATTGACGATGTTACATTTGGGCACCACTGACAATCTTATGTATTTAGAATAAATAAGGGTGAGCATAAATTTTTGAAATTATATAATGTCCTAAGAAAAAAACACAACTTAATTTACATTCAAGGAAAAACACTTACTAAATTTAACTTGATTTACCTTTCAGGAAAAATACTTCCTAAATTTAACTTGATTTACATTCCAAGAAAAACAATTACTAAATTTATATATCACCTTTGTAATTTACAATCCCAAAAAAGCACCAACTTAGTTTTACATTGCACCACTTGAACTTATAAGTCGACCAATTGGTAAGAAGGGCTCTACTACTCCAGTTTTCATAGGGCGAATAGAATATTGTATTGTTATATGGTGTGTAAATTGTAACTGTGGCAGCTGCTGTGAAAAAGTGAGAAGAAAACACAAGAGCACAATAGATGGATTTTCATTGTAATTAACTGCAATGGTTCAACACGAACATCGAACCAGAAGCACAACAGACCAACACGTGTACAACAGTCCAACACGTTCGAGCTTGAGCTTGGAAGAGTACAAAGAAATAATGATTATACCATAAGAGGAATGAGAGGAGAGCCAATAAATTGCAAGATAAATCAAACATAATATTTAAAAATAATACTAATTTTAATTGTTTTACTATGGTAAACTTCAGAAATAAGAATTTGATTTTTAGTCAAACTAGAACTATTGTAAAGTCAATAGAATATCAATTACGATATAACCTGCGGGCGGTAGGAATAGTAACGATAATGGAACAAATATTCAAATCAGATCCCAATAAAAATGATAAACTTTCTTTACCCATGGGCTTTTTTCCACGGAGCTAGCCAATGACACTCTAAATGATAAACTTTCTTTGCCCATGTTTTTTTTCTCATGGAGCTAACCAAGGACACTCGCCTTGCTTTCATGTGGGGTGGTTCTCTATTGCAGTCAAACTCATTCAATTCAAACCCATTCAATCCAGGACTGCCAAAGAAGAAAAACACTGAAGCAGCGAAGTTTGTCAAGAGGTTGGACGATATACCGGTGATCTCCCTCCCTCCAGAAACCCCGATCCAGGTTGCTTTGTCACTGGCTGAAAGGGCTCTCATCGGCCAATTCACCGGGCTATGGCCATCTCCAAAAACCACAGAAAGCTGGGTTAACAGAAATTGGGCTCCTCTGATCAAAGAAAGCGTCACCTCTTACTTTTTGGGGAGAGGTTATTTCCTCTTCGAGTTCACTTCAAAAGAAGATAAAGACCTGATGTTCCAAAATTTCCCCTACTTCATGGGTCCTCAGGGTCTTTATCTGAACAAATGGACCCCAGACTTCGATCTGGCAGTAGACGTGCCCAAAGCAGTCCCGGTGTGGGTCAGGCTCCCAAATCTCCCAGTGCACTGCTGGAACTGGGATTCGCTAAAACACATTGGAAATTCCCTGGGAAAACTCATAGACCGTGCGAATAACAAGGATCAATACGACTGTGCCAGGATATGTGTAGAAGTAGATCTGGAGGTGGGACTACCAGAGGCCATCACAATAAAGGTCGGAAACTGGACGCACATGCAGAAACTAGACTATGAGCAGCTGCCTTTCAAATGTCGGAAATGTCATGTTTACAGACACTTCGCCAAAAGATGCCCATCTAATAAAGAGACTAAGCAGGGAAAAGAGGATGGATGGAACCAAGTCAAGCGAAACAAAATTATCCCAAGAACCAGAAGCAAGGAGGCTCCAACGGCAAAGGAATCCAGCAAACCACTACTCAGCAGATCATCTCCAAACCCATCTCTGAAAACAAGTTTGATCCCCTGAGCACGCAACCAGAGAGCACACAAGAGGGCGAAACTCAAAAGAAGACAGAAGCAACACAGGAGACCGAAGCTCAACCCACAAGCAAAGGTACTCCCTCAATTTCAATCTCTCTCAAAGGAACAAGTGCTGAAGATCCAAAAGGCATGAGTATAGAAGATGAAGAAGAAGAGCAGGAAACGGAAGAATCAGAAGAGGAGGGAGAAATAAGAGAGTCCCACACCCCGGTAAGAAGATCAACAAGAGGCCGGAAAAATGATAAGGAAAAAAGGGAGCAGGAGACTTACAAAGAAAAACTTCAGGGCAGTCAACCAACCTTGGAGAAAATGCTAGCAGCAAAGCTGAAGATATTGAAAAACCCACCCCAAGGCTCCAAGGGAGCCCACCAGAAGCATAAATAATGAAGGTCATCTCTTGGAACTGCAGAGGGATGGGGAGAAAAACTAAAGAAGAAGCCATCAGAAGTCTAATCAGGACAGAAACCCCATATCTACTTCTAGTCCAGGAGACAAATCTGGAAGACATTGTCTTCCTTCAAACAAGCAAGAACCTCTAAAGCAAAAGCGAAGCAAGAGAAATCTCCGCCGGGGGTGCCTCAGGAGGGATAGGTACTCTTTGGAATACCAATAAATTTACAATTTTATTCGAAGCCAGGAACACCCATTGGTTGATGTTGAAAATGCAGAACCTGGATATTAAGGAAACGTTCTGCCTTTTCAATGTTTACTCTCCAGTCAACATTAGGGAAAAAAAAGATTGTTGGGACTCTATAAGACATCAAGCAGATTTGACATATCTGGAAAACATAATAATTGCTGGCGATCTCAACCTTACCCTACATCCATCAGAAAAAAAGGGAGGCAACATAGTTCGAGATCCGGCTAGAGAATGGGTGGAGGACATAGTGCAAGACTAGGATTTGTTGGACATCAAGTCCTCTTCAGATAAGTACTCTTGGTCTAACAAAAGAGTGGGCCCTGGACACATTGCTGCTAGATTAGATAGATTTATCATTCAAAGTTCCTATCTGCTGCTAGGATTAGAGCCCAAAATGCATATTCTTGCCAACAACATCTCTGATCATAAGCCCATAAAGCTAGATCTTTTAGCTCACCATGATTTGGGCCCCATCCCATTTAGATTCAGCCCTCTTTGGGTAAAGGAGCCTGATTTCATGCAAATTGTCAAGGAATGCTGGAACCAACCAGTTAAAGGATCGTCGTTCTATATTTGGGAGGAAAACCTCAGAAGGGTGAAAGGAGCTCTAAAAAGATGGGCCAAAACGCTGTCCAATCCGGCCACAATAAGGAAAACCACTAAAGCAGCTCCGCCCACCAAAATGATATGGAAAACGCAATGCCCACAAAGGATTCTCTAGAACAAGAAAGTCTGCTACAACAGCAATATCACAAAGCCTGCTTAGCTGAAGAAGAGTATTGGAGAATGAAATCTCAAAACCTCTGGCTTAAAGCAGGGGATAGGAACACTGCTTATTTTCATAAACAAGCCCAGGCAAGGAAATGCCTCAACACTATCTCAGAGATTAAAGAAGAGGGAGATATCCATAAGGATTTTGATCACATAAAGAGAGCAACATTTACACATTTCCAAAAATTATATAGTGAAGACAAGGACCCAAGCCACTATCCGGAGCTGTTAGAAAATATACCCTCTATAATTTCTCAGCGAAGAAATGAATTTCTGGAGGCCAAAGTCACTAAATATGAGGTGAAAAAGGCTCTCTTCGATATGGACCCGAATAAGGCCCCTGGACTGAATGGTTTCTCTGCTAGATTCCTCCAAGCTTGCTGGTCGATTATTGAAAAAGATCTACTCAAAATGGTTCAAAAATCCCAAAATATTGAGAAAATCGAAGGCAACACTAATTCTGTGTTTTTAGCACTCATACCCAAGGAAAAAGGTGCCAATAACTTCAACAGATTTCGGCCGATCTCTCTATGTAATACAGGGTACAAATTGATCACCAAAGTAATTGCAAAGAGATTAAAGTTTATCCTCCCCAAAATAATTCCAGAGAATCAAGGAGGCTTCATTCATGGAAGGCAGATTGTGGATAACTTTCTACTAATCCAGGAGGCAATACACTCGAGTCTACAGCGAAAAGAGCGAGGTATGGTGATCAAACTTGATTTAGCAAATGCTTTTGATCGATTCAATCATAGCTTTCTTGTAAATGTTATGTGCAAATTTGGTTTTCCAACAAACTTCATCAATTGGATCCGGGCATGCATCTCAGAGCCATGGATAGCTCCTCTTGTCAATGGAAGAGCCACAAACTTCTTTAAAGCCTCGAGAGGACTCAGGCAGGGGTGCCCTCTATCCCCCCTGCTCTTCGTCATTCAGGCATCAGCCCTCAGCTTCCTGCTAGATAAAAAGTTGCATGAACAAGAAATTAATGGTCTGCGCATTGCAAGAGGGACCAAAAATATTAACCATGCTTTATTTGCGGATGACACACTGGTGTTAGGTCCCGCCTCTATTCCCTCTGCCACAAAGTTCAAAGAAATCCTAAATGAGTTTGGTGAAGCTTCAAGCAGTGTTGTTAACAAGAGCAAATGCCATATTTTCAGTTGGAATACTTCGCCTAGGCTGCTATCTACCATCTCCAGATGTTTGGGCTTTGAAGCTTCCCCCACCTGGTCTTCCTTTAAATACCTGGGCCTCCCATTATCTCACAAGATATCATCTAGCAAATATTGGCTCCCTCAGTTAGAAAAGTTCAAGGCAAAGATTCAAACTTGGGGATACTCCTGGCTGAATGCTGCAGGCAAGACAATCTTAATAAAATCTGTTCTCAACAGCTTGCCTCTATTCCAATTCTCAGGACTCCTCGCTCCGGCAACCATCCTAAGCAAAATGGAGGAATACATAAGGAGGTTCTTCTGGAAGGGAGGGAAACAAAATGAAAAAAGATCCCTCTTGTCAGCTGGGATATCATCTCCAAGCCGTCGTGGGAAGGTGGCATAAATTTCAAGAATCTTCGTCAACAGAACGTGGCAATGGCTACAAAAATCGTTTGGAGGATCATCGCCCCCAATCCTGGCTAGGCCGAAAAGGCGCTCTGGAAAAAATATTTCAGAGGACCAAGAGCCAGATGCTTAGACAATGTGATTCGTCGGCCAAATTCGACATTCCTCAAAATATATGACAGAGCAGCATCACTAATCTCCGCCAACTCCTACTGGATACCAGGCAACTGAAAAAATAAATATATATTTATATATATATAAAATAATATATATATAATATTATATATATATATATATATAGTTATATATATATATATATATATATATATATATATATATATTATATCTATATCTATATATATATGTAGATATATATTAACATATGGTCGGACAGAATAATGAACAAAGAGCCAATTGAAACCAGAGCGTCCATAAATTTGCTGCGTTGTTGGATGGACAGTGAAGGCATGCAAACCTTGTGGGATATTTCATGCTGGAATGATGCGAAATGGGCAGGCTGGAAGCATTTACATGTGTCAGACAACCTGATCTCAGAGTGGACCACGCTTCTTGACGCGCTCCATGGTCTGGCACCAACTCATTCACGAAAGAGAGATGAGATGGGCTGGGGGCCAAAAGGCAGCGAATATACAATCGCACAGGGGTATGCTAAACTTATAGAGCGACCTCATGTTCCTACGAATCCAGCTCCTTGGAAAGGCGTTTGGCAACTACCCTCTTGGCCCAAGGTCGATTTCTTCGCCTGGTTTACTGCCACAGAAAAATTCTAACTTATGATAACTTGCAGAAGAAATGCTTCCACAGCCCGTCCATCTGTCCTCTGTGCAATGACAACATTGAGGCAGCAGTCCATCTAGTGCTAGATTGCAGCTTCTCCAGGCAGATTTGGTCCTATTTTACCCACGATCTAGATCCTATTTTCACTATTCCTCGCTCCACATCTGAACTTTTCTCTGAATGGGCAAACAATTTTCCAGGACCTCCTCCTAAAAATCTGATTATCAAAGCATCATGGGCTTTTCTCCCAAAAATTATTTGTTGGCAGTTATGGATAGAGCGTAATAAAAGAATTTTCAGAAACACAAAACAGAGCCACAAAAGTCCTAGAAACCAAAATTAAAAGTCACATAAAGGAGTGCTTGATTGATCTAAAAGACGACTCTAATCTCAAACAGCAGAACATAGCATGGGGATCAATGCTAGAACTTCAATTTCATCCAGCAGTCAAAAAAGCCCCCACTATCAAAGAATGGCAAATAAGAAAGCTCGAGAATGACTTCCAAGAGTGGCTTAAATCGCAAGCAAGGCACTCACTTTTCTTTGACGGAGCAGCAAAGGGAAATCCAAGCAAAGCTGGTGTAGGAGGTGTTGTTCTAAATCAAACTAGGGAAAAAATTCATTCTTACGCTTGGGGTCTTGGTTACACTACCAGCATCCAAGCTGAGGCCTTAGCCCTCTTCCAAGGACTCAAGACCCTTAAAGAACTGGACATTAATGAAGCAACTGTCATAGATGAATCTCAAGTCATTATAAATGCAATGGTTTCCAGCACTCCAGTAGCGGACCTCAATCTAGCAAGGCTGATCACCAGGATCAAAGGCTTGGAAAGCAACTTTCAGCATTTGAAGTAATACCATGTGTTGAGAATCCACAATAAAAAGGCGAACATCGAAGCTAATAAAGCTGCCCTACTCTCTGCCGGGACTAAGCTGAAAGAGGAAGAAGAATCATGGGAACCCATTCCATAATTAGACTGCTGCCATGTTCTACTACCTATTACTAAATCAATTCGTTTGTATTTTCAAGTGGGAAAAATCGCTGAAAATAACTCAGCAGGGGTCTGTCCAAGGAAGAATCTTGTAAGTCTTAGCTACATCCTTAGCGAAGAAATGCATCAAGGCAAAGAAGCACATAATGTAATCAAATTTTGGCATTCTGCCCAAGATTAATATAAAGCTCCATAACCGTTCCTGTAAAAAAAAAGATAATTCTACCATATTAAACCAATAAGATATCATAAAATTATATCAATAAACACTTATCCCTAGTTTAAAAGAGAAGATCCACCCCTACTATTAAAAATATCTCACTTCTTTCGAGAAACACATGTAAATAAGTTTTAACACCCAACAACATGGCAATTCTTCAAATTTAATTTTGGATGCAACCCCTGAATTGCTTACATCTACACATACTCCAAAGAACAACACGAATTCGAAAATCCCAAATCGCTCTGCACAAACAATGCTAGGCTATGACCACAACTTCGTGTTTTATATGAACATCAAATTTATGTTAGTCGAAATAAAACTCCCAAATACCATTAGACTACATGTGAAATTTAAATCATAGATAACTTCACATTATTATAGAATTCTAAGAAAATAAAATCCATTTAGTATACTAGTCAAATTAATCTCAATTAGTTTGTTACTGAAATATATTAAATATTTATACCAAATATTTAAAAATAGCAATGTTATATACACTCAAATATAAATATTATATAAAATATTTTCTTCTTAACAAATATTATATTTATTTATTGATATATTTATAGTTATATATTTTATATAGTATTTATGATTTTGCTCTTGAATGCATATTGATTAATTTTCATATATTATACTATATTTATTAGGTTGCTATTGAATATTGGTTGGTTAACTCCCTTAGGTTGGGGTGATCACTGATGCAAGCCAAAGTAATCACCAATGACATATTACATTATCTTTTTGCTTGTCATTTCCTCGGCACTAGCTCTCCACCATGATTAATCAAGTAATGATAATTCAATACATAAATATAATGGACCATTTTTCATTCAAGCTGCTTGAGTACCATAGTCCCTAGCATGCAAAATGGTGTACAGAACCATTAAATCGACCCTCCCTCCAACAAATATTTGTTCAAGTAAATTGTTCTTTTGATGGGCATAAATGATCTTATGGTTTGTTGTTTCCTATTTATGGACTCTACTTTTTTGCACTACACCCCCAATTTTCTCGCCCCCTTTCGCTCCTTCTCTGTTCAAATCTATTGAAGCCTGAATTTCCCTTAGTGTCGAGCAACTATTTCGTGTCTCTCCTCCTCGTGGTTTGGCATTGTAGAGAAACCAGTATTGGAATATCTACTTCCTTTAGGTTTTTCTCTGTTGTCTCTTTTATTGGATGGATCATTCTCCTACTTTGTGCTTTATGTCTCCCTTGGCTCCTTTTCTTATCCCTCAACCTTGGCCCTTTCTCCTTCGCTCTCCACACCCCACCCTTCCTTAGTCCTCAAATCAACCTTTCTCATATCCTTTCTACTCCACTCCCCTATCCTAGCTCCTTTCCAACTAGGCAGTCATGTCTCATAGAGGTTCTATTGTATTTGGATGAAGTTCCAACCAATTAGAGTCACTTCCGCAGACTCGTTCCCAAACAAGTGTTGAAGTTGTGTAATTCCCTATATCAATAACTCAATAATTTATAATAATAATAATAATAATAACAACAACAACAAAAAAATTCCCCAAGGAAAAATTGTAGTTCTCATTTATATAATGCAAATTACATGTTGCAAATGTCGAAAGGCATATAAAAAGGCATTCGAGCATACCAACCTTACCTGGTACCTAATATTGAAAGCTCACAAGAGAAATAAAAATTAATCTATTCTTTCCTACCCTTCTTTTTCTCCAATATTGGCCAATCACTAGAGTTGGGAATGGAATATATAATACCCATTTGGTGTTCTTCTACATTTACAAATGCTTCTTTATCAGAGTTCAAACTCTCCGATCCATGGGTTCTTTTTGTGCCACTTGCTTCTTTTTTCTGGGAGATATTCACATTTTGTTGTTGATGAACTATAGATGTTGTTATGTTGGATGGAATCAATGAATCTACCCGCTCAGCCCCACTCTTCTCAATGATTTTCTGTGAGTTCCTTTCAACATTCTTTGTAGTATTTTCTGGGGTTTCTTCTTCCTATGCCTCATATTCTTGTGTACCTGTGAACTGCCATCCCTTCGGCTTAGGGGTGTTGGCATTATGATACAAGTGTTGTCCTTGATGGCAACTCACTCAGAGGTATAATACAGGTGTTGTCCTTGGTGGAAACTCAATCAGATGACAGATCATAGTACAGCAAGTCAAGAGAGAGGTATACACAGGTTAACCTTGCTAAAAGCGCATATACACACGGATGAGTAGAATAGAAGACGCGTGTACGTACAGAGGCAAGTTCACAGAAGGAAAGGCGCGTACATGTTGGAAAACTAAGTTTTGGTCCGTGGTATTTGGTCCATGGTATTTTGGTATTGATCCATGGTATCTCGTCCAAAGTGTTGACCCCAAGTATTGGGTCCAAGGTATTGGTTCTACATGGTTTTGGACCATGATATTGAGAGAAGCCTAAACCTATATAAAGAGAATATCATTAGGCCAAGGGGGGTGCAAGTGCACAAATGATGAATATTTGATGAAGTGTGAGATCTAGTATGGGTTTGTGATGCTTTGCTTGATCTGAATCAAGGAGGCGCCTAAGCGATTGACAAAGGTTGATGGACCAGGATCATGAAGACTAAAGTGCTTTATCATTATATGGTATGATCATGGATAGATCTTAATACTGACGCATGTCCTATCCTTTATATTTTATGTTCTGGGTATATCTGAAGTTGAAATAGCAGCAAAGGTATAAGTAATTATTTTCAGATCTGTACGCGGGTTCTCTCTTGTGAAAATGCGTAGACACGCTGGTTAGACACAGTCAAGTAGCGTATACATTATGAGTTTTGATATTTCAAGTTGCTGTTGGTTCTAGTGATTGTTACAGAGTTCTGGGCTCTGGTCTGTGTTCCGGTAACTGTGTTTTGATGACAGGGTTTCAGTGATTTAGTATTGGGTGATTCAGAGATTGATGATGCAGGTATAGTTGATGATTGTATTGCAGTGGTGATTGTTTTGTATTTATGATCCAGTCTGAGAATTTATGAAACGTGGTCCTGAAGAAAGAGAAGTGTACCTTCTGTATGCTAGCACCTACGTACTAGTACATAGCTATACCAGATAAGGGTTGTGGCCCTTCAGGAAGTCTGGAGAACAAGAGAAGGTTTAGCCTTATGTAAACTGACTGTATAAGGCTGCACCAGACGAACCTTGTAAAAGAATTTCTTATAAAAGATATAGACAATTCATGTGGTTGTTCACCCACATTAGGTTCACCTTATACATGTGTTCATGTGTGCTTCTTATGTGTGATGACTGTTCTGTTTTACTGCACCATTTACGTTCAAGCTAATAATTTTGATGCACTCATTGAAGATCAACTAACTTGAATATAAGTTTATTGGCTAGTGCATTAAACACAGTTGCGTATACACGCGGTACCTTAATGAAGTAGCGTATATAATCTAGTACAAAATAATGTGTGATTTGCTAATATGGATTCACCACCCCCCCCCCCCCCCCTCTTAATATTATTTCCAACAATTGGTATAAGAGCAGGTTCTTCAGAAGAAGCTTGATCGCTTGAAGGAAGATCCATCAGGATGGGTAATCAAGAAAGAGAGGCATCCATCAGGCCACGAATCTTTGATTGGAGCAACTTTGTCTATTGGAAGATAAGAACCACAACATATCTACAATCACTTGGAACAGATGTTTGGGGAATCATGGAAGGGGATATACATATCCATCAGCGATTCCTACAGATACAGCAGAGAGAAAGCAATATGAACTCAATGCCAAAGTTGTTACTGTCTTATTGGGAAGTTTGTCACAATCAGAAATTGTCAAGGTTATGTAGTTCAAATCAACGAAAAAAATATGGGACAAAATCATTCTAAGCTATGAAGGAGATGATCAGGTAAAACGAGCAAAGCTTCAAACTCTCAGAATACGGTATGAAACTCTTAAGATGCATAGTAATGAAAGCATAGCTAATTACTTCCTGCATATAGATGAGATTGTCAATTGTATGAGGAATCTAGGTGAAGAAATTAAGGAAGTTGTCTTAGTTGAAAAGGTTTTGAGATCCTTGTCTACTAAATTTGAATCCAAAGTGTCTGCCATAGAAGAAAAGGAGGATCTGTAGAAAATCACTATGACGCAGCTTCACGGAATCTCAACTGCTTTTGAGATGAGAATAGGAGGACCATCAAACATGAGAGAAGCTGCATTCAAAGTATCAACAAATGGAAAGGAAAAACTCAATGAATCAGGATACATTTTAGAAGAATAAGATGAGATAAATTTTGTCAAGAATCTTGAACGGGGATCTAGAACGTTCAAAGGTAAGCTACCTTTCAAATGCTTTTCATGTGGTAGAGTTGGTCACTACGCTGTTAGATTCCCTCATAACAAAGGAAAGATGTCTGAAGAAGGTAATAGAAATTATTATACTCATGATAAAAGTAATGACTCATCCAATAGTGATGAAGACATTAGACTTCTCATGGCATATGAAAATAAGGACGTAGAAACAGAAGAAGTTACCAGATTAAAAGAATAGCTGGAGTCAATAACCAGAGTAAGGGAGTAGCTGGAGGATGTAGTTGAAGATTAGAGCATAACAATTCAGAGACTTGAATCGAAGATCCTCTCTCTAAAAGAAGATCTTAAAGAATCAAAGAAGCATAATAAAGAAGCTCTTGAAGAACAAGAACATGAAGTGCTCGAATTAAGGCAACAAGTGGAAGAAGGAAGAAAAGCTAAAGAAAACATAAGGAAGCAGTATCTGGAAAAGGAAGAACAACATCAGGTTGAGGTAAATATCTTAAAGGTAAATTAGAAGAAAAGGATAAACTGTTACGATTTCAAGACAGTACTAAGATTTTGGATGATATTCTTAGTAGTCAAAGATCCCCTGCTATCAAAACTTGTCTTGGTTTTTATGAAACTATTGAAGGTGAATCTAGCTCACAAGGTGAGGCAAGGAACTCTAATGAGAATTCTGAAATGCTCAACAAGTAGATGAGAGGACAACCTCATCAACATCCAAGGAAAGAAATTCCTCAAAGAAAATCTTTTACTCCTAACTTTGGAAGTGATAGACGATTATTTCCTCCAATGAATAATGTTGAATGTTATGTATGTCATAATCTTGCACATGTTGCAGCCAAATGCAGAAGTAGAATGGTTCAAGACTGTCACACAAGATTATCACATTCCAGGTACTTCAAGGGATATTGTTTTGCTTGCAATATGTTTGGCCACAAAGCAATTGATTACAATAGAAGGAACATGAAACATGTAAGATGTTATGCATGTAACAAGTTTGGACATAAAGCAAGGGAATGCAAGAGAAAAATCCAAACTCCAAAGCAAGAGGATTATACATCATCACAATTTCAGGCATTGAAGAAGACAGAATTAGAGATAGAAAGGTGTGACATAACTTAGTTAGCTGACATAACAGACACAAGGGAAACTGAAAGTTTAGACCTTCAGTATTCCAACTTGCATACGCTGATATTATGAAGGTAAGTCGCATATATACGTGATTTATAGGCTAAATAGTCACGTATATGGAGCTCTGAAGAAAAGCAGCGGAATAGACTCAGGAAATGGTTCTATTGTGGTATATGATGGTTGGCACAAGCTCAGGGGGAGCATATGCTTCGAATAATGCATTGTTAGCATTATGGTTAGAAGTCCTTGGTGATGATGCTTATTGACACATCTTGCTACTGATTTTTGATTGACCAAAAGAATGGATTGCAGGTTAAGATGCTTATAGTGCAGATCATATGGTGTATGATAGCTGCTGATAACTGTCATGGTCATGTTTTGGTCCTTGGTCTTTGTGAGTCATATGATGTTTTTTGTTACCCCACTATGCATGGGATGGATGATGTAATGGTTCTTGTTGTTGATTCATGTATAAAAAATTGGTATATCCCCACTTGGTTGGGTGGATGAGTCTAAAATGGTGTATTCCCACTAAGTTGGGAGATTGATGTATGTATAGAGTCATGTTATGCTTTTGCAAACCTCGCATGTGCTCAAGGGGAGCATGGACGAATTGGTACATCTTGGAATATACAAAGGGGGAGCTCAATCAAAGATTTCAGCAGGTACTCAAGGGGAGTATGGACAGCAGAAGGTATACCAAGGGAGAGAACTTCTTGGTCTACCCTTTGCCCTTGATGTCAAAGGGGGAGAGTGACTTGGTGTGGTGGTTGCCATCAAGTCCAAAGGGGGAGATTGTTGGAATTATGATACAGGTGTTGTCCTTGATGGCAACTCACTCAGAGGTATGATACAGGTGTTGTCCTTGGTGGCAACTCAATCAGATGACAGATCATAATAGAGCAGGTCAAGATAGAGGTATACGCAGGTTAACCTTGATGAAAGCGCGTATATACGCGGATGAGCATAATAGAAGACGTGTATACGTACACACGCAGGTTCACGAAAGGAAAGGCATGTACATGTTGGAAAACTAAGTTTTGGTGTGTGGTATTTGGTCCGTGGTATTTGGTCCATGGTATTTTGGTATTGATCCATGGTATCTTGTCCGAAGTGTTGACCCCAGGTATTGGGTCCAAGGTATTGGTTCTACATGGTTTTGGACCATGGTATTAAGAGAAGCCTAAACCTATATAAAGAGAAGATCATTAGGCCAAGGGGGCTGCAAGTGTACAAGTGATGAATATCTGATGAAGTGTGAGATCTAGTATGGGTTTGTGATGCTTTGCTCGATCTGAATCAAGGAGGCACCTAAGTCGTTGACAAAGGTTGATGGACTAGGATCATGAAGACTAAAGTGCTTTATCATTATATAGTATGATCATGGATAGATCTGAATACTGACACATGTCTTATCCTTTATATTTTATGTTCTCGGTATATCTGAAGTTGAAATAGCAGCGAAGGTATAAGTAATTATTTTCAGATTTGTACGCGGGTTTTCTTTGGCGAAAATGTGTATACACACTGGTTAGACACAGTCAAGTAGCGTATACATTATGAGTTTTGATATTTCAGGTTGTTGTTGGTTATAGTGGTTGTTGCAGAGTTCCGGGCTCTGATCTGTGTTCTGGTAACTATGTTTTGATGACAGGGTTTCAGTGATTCAGTATTGGGTGATTCAAAGATTGATGATGCAGGTACAGTTGATGATTGTATTGCAGTGGTGATTGTTTTGTATTTATGGATCCAGTCCGAAAATTTATGAAACGTGGTCCCTAGAAGAAAAGAGAAGGTTTTAGCCTTCTGCAGGCTAGCACCTACTTACTAGTACATCAACTAGTACAAGAGCTAAGGGGGTTGTAGCTCTCTTCTAGGAGAGTTTGGAGAACGAGAGAAGGTTGTAGCCTTCTGCAGGTAGAATCCTGCGTACTGGTATAAGACTGCACTAGTACAGAACCTTGTAAAAAGAAGTTTCTTATTAAAAGAAGATAGAGACGAATTGCAGCAGGTGGTTTTCACCCACATTGGGTTTCCACCTTATATCATGGTGTTCATGTCTGCTTCTTATGTGTGATGATCTGTTCTGTTTTTACTGCACCTACTTACTGTTCATATGGCTAATAATGTTCTGATGCACTCATTGAAGATCAACTAACTGAATCATAAGTTTACTGGATATACGCTAGTTGCATTAAACACAGTTGCACATACATGCGGGTATCCTTAACTAAAGTAGCATATATGAATCTAAGTATGAAAATGAAAAGTGTGTGATTTGTTAATACTGGTTCACACCCCCCCGCCTCTTAGTATTATTTCCAACAAGGAGCTTGTCTCTTTTTATTTTTGGATATTTCTTTTCCAAAGGACATGAATTTTGAATATGTCCATATTAAAGACAAATTTGACATTTGAATGTCATATTTTCAAAGTCTAGAATTTGGGGCCACTGCACATTATTATGAATCAAAATAATACGATTAGGTAAACCTTTACTATGGTATACCTCTATACAAATTTGATAAAAGTGAATATTCATTTTGTAAGTCTATCCATGTCCACCTTGAAGAATTTCCCCATGGAGTTTCCAATTCCTTCTAGCACTTTGTGATGCCAGAAATGCAGAGGAAGATTGTAACCTAGCCCATTTTGGAAACCACTATGGTATTTGTGTCAAAACCTGGAAACCATGTGATCATAAAGAGACCTACATTGCCCTAGAACCATGGTCCCTATTTTAAAATGAAATCCATATCTTTTCATGTATCAAATTTCTTAACAAAAAAGCCTCTAGAGCATAGGTAAATGTCACACTTTTTAGTCCAAGAGGAATATATCTATTGATGCAAATCCTCCATCTTGGGCCAAAAACTGCTAAATCTAGATATGAGTGATCTTGAATGGAACTCAGAGTAAAGCTCATTGACCTTTGGTAGATTTATTGGCAATGTTGGCACCTGGTTCATTTGTTCCACAATATACAGACCCAAGGTATTGGGGGCCAGGTTTGGCTTTTTTTGTGGATCAGGCCTTCCCTTAATCACATCCTTGAAAGAAAATGGTCCTTTGGAACTAGATCCAGGACACCCTTCAAGATTTCATATTAATGATAATAGTTGAATCACGTTCCATTCCATAGTCCTACACCTTGATGTCCTCTCACAATGATTTCCCTGCATAAATCAGGCTTTGGAGGTTTTTTGGAATCCCCATCCAATTTTGAATCTTTTGCTTGAGAGTTTGGATCCAATCACCCACCCTAACTCTCATAGGAATTGATTTTACTTCCAAGGTTTTAACAAAAATCTGGATAAAATAATCCATAGGTACATATGGATTCTGACCAGCAGGAAATGGTTTACGCACACACTTTATCAACAAAACCCACTTGTTATTTTGCTCTAACCAAAGATTTCGATTGAATAAACAATCATCACGACTTCCAGGGGAAGTCAAACCCATGACATCAATGATCCGATTAATCCTTCAATTACAAGATCACCAAATCACAACCCTTGCATTAAAAGGCGAGGAAATTGTCCAACACAATACCTGTGAATTTGCAATTATCATAACTATGCCAGATCCAACTAGGAAATACATTGATATCCATAGATCCATGCACACAGAGTCACAATATGGCATAATGATCAATCCAGGTGGATATTGGTGGCTACAGGCCTATTCCACTTGGACCCACACCATTGTTTCTTTCAGTTTCCTTAATTGTAGCACAATTTACTATTCTTGGTAGTTTTTCGAGTCCTAATTTTCCGGAATCATTTTGAGGCTCTAAACGACGTTTTTTTTTTGGAAAACAAGAAACTTATGAGGTTGTGGTAGGAATTTGTAGTTGAAAGTTGAAGTCCTTGGATAGATATTTCTAATGAGGTATCGTACACATCAAAAGGAGATCATATGCCAAAGTTACGACCCCGTGAAGTTGGTGTGCCAATTTACCCCAACGGGGCCCACAAACTTTTGGCGCTTCTTCTCCTAGGTTAGGTTTTTGTATGTTTAGGGTTTTTCATTATTTCTCAATAATAAATAGGCCTTCGAGTCTCATTATAACACAATTCAAAAGGCATGTAGCTGCCTCATCTCTTCTTAGAGATAATTTACCTTTACCTAAGCTAGTTTATTTCCATTATGCATGTAAATAGCTTTTAGTACTTTGTTATTAACAAATTGAAGTTCTATTTTTGTTGTATCTCTATGTTTATATTTATATATGTATTTCATTTCATTCCTTCATAATCTGGATCAGTGGTATGAGAGCGGTTTGCTATTTCTCTATTCTTATGTGCATGTCCCCAACGAGGTCAAGGTGTAAGGAGTGAGGGCTTGAACTCGTTGAACCTTTGCAAGCTCGACCTCGCCGACCCCAACGACCTCCCATGGCAGAAGAAAAGAAAGATGAGGTAGTAGGAGATCCTTACAAAATATTGTGTGAAGAAGCCCATGAGTGACAAAGGAGTGTGGTGATGGAAAACTTTGCCCAAATCCTTCGGCGAATATCCACAAGCGACGCATCTTCATCCAGCAGCCACCCTATAGGTGCCATTCCCTTTAAGGTACAAGTCAACTTTGACATTCCCATATTTGAAGGACAGATAGATGCAGATGTTGTAGATAAATGGTTAAATCTGTTGCAAGGATATTTTTTGGTTCATGATTTTCCCAATAGGGAGAAGATTACTTTTGCACTCCTCAAAGCTGCCCCCACGTCAAGGACTGGTGGGAAACCTGCTGTGAGCAGAGGGACGAGAGACAAACCTCACTATTTTCATCTGCACCCACATGGAATTATTTTCAAGACGCCATCAAAGAGTTTTATTACCTTGTCAGTAGCTATGAATATAAGTACATAAGGTGGACAACACTGCAACAATGAAGGGACCAAGAAATGTCGAAGTTCACAAATATTTTTCATACCCTTCGCACGAAGTTGGGTATCAAAGATTCTGAGCGACATCTGGTACTCAAGTATTGTGGTTGTCTACACAAATTTATCGAGGACAAGATGGAGTTCCTGGACATCTCCTTGCTTGGTACCACCTATTGATACGCTATGAATATCAAGCAAAAATTTAAACAGAAGAAGCGAAACTTTGGATTTGCGAATCCGAAGCAAGGGAAAGGTGCCCCTAAATCACAAAACAAAGGATAAATTCAAGACTGGATGACCTAGGACAACCCGTTGAAGCCGCAAGCAAAGAAAAACACCATGAAGGCAAAGAAGGACATAGGAAAGTGGTGTGAGTTCCATAAGAGCCCCACTCTCAACACAAGTGACTGTTGAGCCAAGCAGTCACTAGGGGTCAAGCTGAAGGTTTCAGATTCAGATGCTTGTGCTGACTTTGAGTTAGAACCTGACAAGGGGAATGACAAAGGGAAGAAGATTATTGATATGGAGCTTAGCACCATTGTTGCCATCGCAAGATCCAGAAGATTGAGCCCAAATATCCAAAATAAGGGAGCGTCTCTTGCACTCATAGATGTGGGTGAAGGGGTATCCATTACAATTCATTATAAATAGTGGGAACCAAAATAACCTCATATCAATAGAGGTCGTTAAGTGGTTGGGTTTTCCAACCACACCACACCACATCCGTAACAATACACCATCGGATGGCTCCACCAAGGACAAGATCTTCGCGTCGACCATATAGAGGCCGTCAACAGGATAATTTTGCACATACTGTGCATGTACAACTTTAAGTATCCGCAAACATGGGATGAGAGTCTTCCCTATGTACAACACAATTAAGATATAACTCTCCATAGATTGACTGGCCACAACCCCTTTGAAGTGGGCTTGTGATTTCAACCATTATGTCCCCTTGACGTTGCACTTCCTTTTGCAACTACATTGGAAGAATTTTCCCATGTTAAGTTTGAAGTTGATAAAGCCACTAGGTTTATTGATCGCATTCAGCACATCCACCAACAACTCTACGACATCTGGGAGAAAGCCAATGCCAAATACAAACAATGACATGATTAGCATCGGGTACCCCATAAGTTTTAGGCGGGCGACAAAGTTTGGTTACATTTGTAGAAAGAGCGCCTCATTGGAGCCTATTGTAAACTTCGACCACTTCGATAAGAGCCTTACACCATCACCAAGCTTGCACCCCGTATTCAATGTGGACTACCTCCGGGCATACTTTCCACCATTGTTGGGCACATTAGACATTGTTGAGTAGTTGACACCAACAGAGCTCAACCCATACTGCATTAAACATGTCACAACTGATCAAATCATGGACACATAGATCAAGAGCACTCACAAACATAGGATCCAACTCTCACGAGTTGTCAAAGTTGGCCAACTGTTGCACCAAGGCAAGTGGCTCACCAAGGACCAAGTTCAACAAAAGTTTCCACATCTCATGGAGGCACTCAACGTAATGGGGACCATTGCTTCCTAAGGGGGGAGGACTAATCCAAGTGGATATTAGTGGCCATCCGCCTATTCCACTTGGACTCCCACCATTGTTTCTTTAAGTTTCCTTAATTGTAGCACAATTTATTGTTTTTGGTTGTTTTTTGGGTCGTGAACTTCTGGAGTCATTTCAAGGCCTTAAACGACGTTTTTTTGGAAAACGGATAAACTCAAAATTTTTAATAGGGGTTTGCAATCGAAAGTTGTAGCCCTTGGATAGATATTTTTGATCAGGTATCATACGTGTCAAACAAATATCATATGCCAAGTTACGATCCCATGAAGTTGGTGTTCCAATTTAGCCCAATGGGGCCTACATACTTTTGGCACTTCATCTCCTAGAGTTAGGTTTTTAGATGTTTAGGGTTTTCCATTGTTTCTCAATAACAAATAGGCCTTTGAGCCTCATTGTAACACAGTTCAGAAGGCATGTAGCCACCACATATCTTTGTAGAATTTCCTGCAAATTCGCTACAAATCTACCTCTGAGATCTATGTAGAAAATCTGACTGTAGATTAACTCGATAATGCAATATACCAAAGCAAAATACAATAATCTATTTCTACTATCAAACTTGAAGAAGCTTAAAGATCGAGTTGAATCAGAGCTAAACACATATAACCATAAGAAGAGGAATTAGTACACATGAAACATAGAAAATACTCAGTGGAAAGCCTCAGCTAAAAACCCCATTATCTGTATTATCATACAAGGTGGAAATATCTCAGAATTACATAAAGCCTTAGCTCTCACAGCTAGCCAGCTCTCAGTACAATCCACCTGGATGCTCACAGGCAAACAAAGCTTCTCACAAGCCTTCTCCGCTGCCCTCCAAGCCTCCTATTTCCTTCCGTAATTTCTCCTGGGTGATCCTCCTGTTACCAAGTGTAACATTGATCACTCACACTAATCTCACACCCTGTAAAACTGCACAATCCTCCTATGCATTAATCCTTCTGCATGCATGAGTTTCCTTTATAAGAGAAAACATTCAAATGATAGTACATTGTCCTTGTCTTTAATCTCAATTGGGTCTTTCTCAAAATAGACATGCATGAGTTACTGATGAGAGAATCTTCAGTTATCTGGAGTACACTAGTTGGATGCATGCATGCATTAACTAACTGAACTCACAATTAGTTCCTTTAACAGTTTGGAACTAATTTAACTAGACTTAACTCAGTAAACTGAGCTAACTAATTACAACTCAAATACAACTCAATCTTATCTCCTTAATTAAGGGATAATCTCCTTAATTTAAGGGATAACTATTATATGACTTCAAAAAGGCTTCTAACTTGAATTTCTCCAACTAATTAACTTAAGATGAATTAATTAATTATTTCCAAGCAGCTGGTGAGACTAAATTCGAATTTAATTCACAATTTTAATTCAAGGACAAATTAAAATTAGAATATTCTGGATTCTATTTTTTTCATTTCTTGTTGCTATTTTTAACACTCCCTCTCAACAAGAAAGAAATTCAACTTGATCCCGGTCATGAACCTTTGGAATGTTATGCATGCAACATTTCTCTCTAGTGTTGTTGCTCCAGCAACTCCAGAAACAAAAAAACATCCAACTTGAATCAGTATGATGCATCTGTCATCAAAGTCTCTGACTGTTATTACCTCTGTCAACTGAAAACTTTGTGCTTCTGCTGACTCTACCTTTCTGCATTGTTGTCAATCCTTCTCTGTGCTCTTCAGTATCTGTCTACTCTAACCTTTGTCACTTTGATCTCTAACTGCATCAATCCCATTGATTCCTCCCGCTACTATGTACTTTGGGCTCTCGTCGCAAGGTACGATCCATGAGATAAAACCTCTCAATGGACCCTTCCCAATTTTAGCCTTCTTGAGACTATCACTTCACATTGCCTGACCTCACACCTAGAGGTATGGCTGCATGTGATCCCTCTACCCACTTGGCTCAAAATTTCCCCCTATTGGAGGTCTCTGCATGACTGGATGCCTCCACTCGGTCTCCTCACAGTATCTTCAATCATAGCTGCTCCACAATTATCTGAGGTTGCATGTTGAGAGGTAATTTACTCTCCCTCTCAACCACCAAGTCTCTAACCTTTTTCTTGCTCCTCAAGGCTTTGCTTGTATCTTGAACTTCAAGAGCATACAGGTTCTTGGCTAGCACACCAGTCTGTTTCATCTGTCTCACCGTCACGAAATTTTTGGAAAAAACGTTGATTTTAAATTAACGATATCTCCCTCATCCGAACTCTGATTTGATCAAAAAAAAAAAATTGAATTTGGATATTTTTTCGCAAAGAATACAGATCTACTATTTGTGTTTGAAAAATTTCTTGCAAATTCTCTACAAATCTACCTCTGGGATCTATGTAGAAAATCTTACTATAGATTAACTCGATAATGCAATATACCAAAGCAAAATACAATAATCTACTTCTACTATCAAACTTGTAGAACCTTAAAGATCGAGCTAAAGCAGAACTGAACACATATAACCATAAGAAGAAGAATCAATACACATGAAACACAAAAAATACTCAGGGGAAAGCCTCAGCTAAAAACCCCACTATTTGTATTATCATACAAGGTGGAAATATCTCATAATTACACAAAGCCTTAGCTCTCACAGCTAGCCAGCTCTCAGTACAATCCTCCTGGATGCTCATAAGCAAACAAAGCTTCTCACAAGCCTTCTCCTCTACCCTTCAAGCCTCTTATTTCCTTGCACAGTTTCTCCTGGGTGATCCTCCTGTTACCAAGTGTAACACTAATCACTCACACTGATCTCACACCCTGCAAAATTGCACAATACTCCCGTGCATTAATCCTTCTGCATGCATGAGTTTCCTTTATAGGAGAAAACATGCAACTCATAGTATATTGTCCCTGTCTTTAATCTCAACTGGGTCTTTCTTAAAATATACATGCATGAGTCACTAATGAGAGAATATTCAGTTATCTGGAGTACACTAGTTGGATGCATGCATGCATTAACTCACTGAACTCACAATTAGTTCCTCAAACAGTTTGGAACTAATTTAACTGTACTTAACTCAGTAAACTGAGCTAACTAATTACAACTCAAATACAACTCAATCTTATCTCCTTAATTAAGGGATAATATCCTTAATTTAAGGGATAACTATTGCATGACTTCAGAAAGACTTCTAACTTGAATTTCTCCCAACCAATTAACTCAAGATGAATTAATTAATTATTTCCAAGTAGCTGGTGAGACTAAATTCGAATTTTAATTCACAATTTTAATTCAAGGACAAATTAAAATTGGAATATTCTGGATTCTATTTTTATCACTTCTTGTTGCTATTTTCAACACTCCCTCTCAACAAGAAAGGAATTCAACTCGATCCTGATCCTGAACCTTTGGAATGTTTTGCATGCAACACTTCTCTCAAGTGTTGTTGCTCCAGCAACTCTAGAAACAAACAAAAAAAAAAACATCCAACCTGAATCAGTATGATGCATCTATCACCAAAGTCTCTGACTGTTATTGCCTCTGTCAACTGAAAACTCTGCGCTTTTGCTGACTCAACCTTTCTGCACTGTTGTCAATCCTTCTCCGCACTCTCCAGTGTCTGGCTGCTCTAGCCTCTGTCACTTTGATCTCTGACTGCATCAATCCCACTGATTCATCCTGCTACTATGTACTTTAGGCTACCGTGGAAAGGTACGATCCATGAGATAAAGCCTCTCAATGGACCCTGCCCAATTTCAGCCTTCTTGAGACTATCACTTCACATCGCCCCACCTCACAACTGGAGGTATAGCTGCATGTGATCCCTCTGCTGACTCAAATTGTGGCTCCTCCACAATTGTCTGAGACTTCTTCTGGGACTGCATGTTGAGAGGTAATTTACTCTCCCTCTCAACCACCAAGTCTTTAATATTTGCCTTCCTCCTCAAGGTTGTGCATGCATCTTGAACCTCAAAAGCATACAGGTTCTTGGCTAGCACACAAATCTGTTTCATCTTTCCCGCCGTCATGAAACTTTCTAGAAAAAGAGTTGATTTTAAATCAACGATATCTCCCTCATCCGAACTCCGATTCAGCCGATTTTTTTTGTTTGAATTTGGGTATTTTTCGCAAGGAATCCATATCTGCTATTTGTTTCTCGCGGCCCAATTTTATTTTATTTTTACTTCGAATTATCTTCTTCGTATAATGTTCACAGCTCCAATAACCTTTGCTCTGATACCATGTAGAATTTTCTGCAAATTCTCTACAAATCTACCTCTGAGATCTATGTAGAAAATCTGATTGTAGATTAACTCAATAATTAAATATACCAAAGCGAAATACTTTAATCTACTTCTACTATCAAACTTGCAGAAGCTTAAAGATCGAGCTAAATCAAAGTTGAACACATATAACCATAAGAAGAACCAATACACATGAAACACAGAAAATACTCAGCGGAAAGCCTTAGCTAAAAACCCCACTATCTGTATTATCATACAAGGTGGAAATATCTCAAAATTACACAAAGCCTTAGCTCTCACAGCTAGCCAGCTCTCAGTGCAATCCTCCTGGATTCTCACAGGCAAACAAGGCTTCTCACAAACCTTCTCCTTTGCCCTCCAAGCCTCCTATTTCCTTGTGCAGTTTCTCCTGGGTGATCCTCTTGTTACCAAGTGGAAGACTGATCCCACACCCTGTAAAACTGCACAATCCTCAAGGAATCTTCCCTTGACTGCATGGATGAGTTTCCTTTATAGGAAGACACATACAATTGATAGTAACCTGTCCTTGACATTTAGCTCAACTAGGTCTTTCTCTGAATAGACATGCATGAGTTTCTGATGAGGGAATCTTTAGTTATCTGGAGTACACTGGTTGAGTGCATGCATGCATCAACTGACTAATAACTCACAATTAGTTCCTCGAATAGTTTGGAACTAATTTAACTGGACTTAATTCAGTAAACTGAGTTAACTAATTACAACTCAATCTTATCTCCTTAATTTAAGGGATAATTGTTGCATGACTTCAGAAACACTTCTAACTTGAATTTCTCCAACTAATTAATTCATAATTAATTAATTAATTATTTCCAAGCAGCTGGTGAGACTAAATTCGATTTTAATTCAATATTTTAATTTAAGGACATATTAAAATTGGAATATTCTCGATTATATGTTTATCATTTCTTGTAGCTATTTTTAACACTCCCTCTCAACAAGAAAGGAATTCAACTCGATCTCGATCTTGAACCTTTGGAATGTTATGCATGCAAAACTTCTCTCTAGTGTTGTTGCTCCAGCAACTCCACAAACAAAAAAACATCCATCCTGAATCAGTATGATGCATCTGTCATCAAAGTCTCTGACTGTTATTGCCTCTGTCAACTGAAAACTTTGCGCTTTGGCTGACTCTGCCTTTCTGCACTGTTGTCAATCCTTCTCTGCGCTCTTCAATATCTGACTACTCTAGCCTCTGTCACTTTGATCTCTAACTGCATCAATCCCACTGATTACTCATGCTACTATGTACTTTGGGCTCTTATAGAAAGGTACGATCCATGAGATAAAACCTCTCAATGGACCCTGCCCAATTTCAGCCTTCTTGAGACTATCACTTCACATCGCCCCACCTCACACATGAAGGTATGGCTGCATGTGATCCCTCTGCCCACTTGGCTCGAAATTTCCCCCTATTGGAGGTCTATGCATCACTGGATGCCTCCACTTGATCTCCTCTCAACATCTTCAATTGTAGCTGCTCCACAATTGTCTGAGACTGCTTCTTCTGGGGCTGCATGTTGAGAGGTAATTTACTCTCCCTCTCAACCACCAAGTCTTTAACCTTTGTCTTACTCCTCAAGGCTTTGCTTGTATCTTGAACTTCAAGAGAATACAAGTTCTTGGCTAGACCACCAATCTGTTTCATCTGTCCCACCGTCACGAAATTTTGGAAAAGATGTTGATTTTAAATTAGCAATATCTCCCTCATCCGAACTTCGATTTGACCGCATTTTTTTGAATTTGGATATTTTTTTGCAAGGAATCTAGATCTGCTATTTTTTTTTTTAAATTTTGCACAAAAATTTTCATATATGCTCTACAATCTCGCAATTTTATTTATTTATTTTATTTATTTTATTTATTTTATTTATATTTATTATTTTATTTTATTTTTTATTTATATATATATATATATATATATATATATATATATATATATATATAATATATATATATATATATATATATATATATATATATATATATATAATATTATATATATATTATATTTACTTCGAATTCCCTTCTTCGTACACTGTTCACTGCTCTGGTAAACTTTGCTCCAAAAAACTTGGCTCTGATACCATGTATAATTTCCTGCAAATTCTCTACAAATCTACCTCTGAGATCTATGTAGAAAATCTGTCTATAGATTAACTAGATAATGCAATATATCAAAGCAAAATATAATAATCTACTTCTACTATCAAACTTGTGGAAGCTTAAAGATCGAGCTGAATCAGAGCTGAACACATATGACCACAAGAAGAAGAATCAATACACATGAAAAACATAAAATACTCAGGGGAAAGCCTCAGCTGAAAACCCCACTATCTGTATTATCATACAAGGTGGAAATATCTCAGAATTACATAAAGCCTTACCTCTCACAGCTAGCCAGCTCTCAGTACAATCCTCTTGGATGCTCACGGGCAAACAAGGCTTCTCACAAGCTTTCTCCTCTGCCCTCGAAGCCTCCTATTTCCTTGCGCAATTTCTCCTAGGTGATCCTTTTGTTACCACGTGTAACACTGATCGCTCACACTGATCTCACACCTTGTAAAACTAGGCAATCCTCCTGTGCACTAATATTTTTTCATGCATGAGTTTCCTTTCTAGGAGAAAACATGCAACTGATAGTAGATTGTCCTTGTCTTTAATCTCAACCGAGTCTTTCTCAGAATAGACATGCAGGAGTTACTGATGAGAGAATCTTCAGTTATCTGGAGTACACTAGTTGGATGCATGCATGCATTAACTGACTGAACTCACAATTAGTCCTCAAACAGTTTGGAACTAATTTAACTAGACTTAACTCAGTAAACTGAGGTAACTAATTACAACTCAAATACAACTCAATCTTATCTCCTTAATTAAGGGATAATCTCCTTAATTTAAGGGATAACTATTGCATGACTTCAGAAAGACTTCTAACTTGAATTTCTCCAACTAACTAACTCAAGATGAATTAATTAATTATTTCCAAGCAGCTGGTGAGACTAAATTCAAATTTAATTCACAATTTTAATTCAAGGACAATTAAAATTGGAATATTCTGGATTCTATTTTTATCATTTCTTGTTGCTATTTTCAACACTCTTCTTAGAGGCCCACGGGGCTTTGGATTGATGGTGAATGGGTGCACTGTTAAGGCACTCCTTGTGATAGGTCACTGGTTCAAATCCCCCGTGGGTGCTTACCTACCAAAAAAAAAAACACTCTTCTTAGAGATAAGCTACCATCGTCTGAGCTAGTTTATTTCCATTTTGCATGTAAACAATTTTTAGTACTTTGTTATTAAAGAATTGAAGTTTTGTTTTCATTGTATCTCTGTGTTTCGATTTATATATGTATTTCATTCTGTTTCTTCATCAATCTAGATCAATGATAACCAAATCACCAGCATTCTATCGAGCCAAATATTTTTTTGTCAAGAGCATTTAGATCTGCAATACACCATTCTTGAAAACGTAGAGCCAATTCCTTGTCCGTAATCCTTTTGCAAAGATTGGGCTCCATACAAAGGGATAAATCCATTTTAGCCATCGTTTGTAGTGAACTAAAAAAAGAGGACCTCCTTCGTAAACGCCTAGATCATATCCGCTCTCAGTGGCGGTGACCTTGCAGTCCTTGGGCATGCAACCGAAAACCCTATCAGACCTCATTTTCTCTTTCGTCAATTCGCTTCGAATCCAATAATAACAACAACAATAATAATAAAAATAAATGAAATAATATTAATATATAAATAAATAAAACAATAAATAATAAAGAAAATACAAAAACAATAAATTAATTAATTAATGAAAAATGAAGAAAAGATAATAATAGTAAACAAGTGCTACATAGTAGCTAGTTTTAAATATAGCTAAATTAAAGTAGAAAAACAATAAAGACATAAATATTTGACGATACATTGCGTTAACTAAGCCAAATCATTACATAATAAGACTGCATCGAATCAAATGCATGAAAAATAAAACTAAATTATTTTAAAAAAATAAATTAACTTGTTTTTCTAATGTTAAATTTATAAAATGCAATCTAATTTTTAGTCAAACAGAAAAATATTTGATGTTCGAACTCAATTTTATTGCCTATCTCTATATATATATATATATATATATATATAGATAAATTACTATTATAGTGATCTATTATTTTTGTTACTTTATTATTATTATATTATTATTTCAACTGAGTTTATATAAAGTTTTATTATTATTATTATTTATTCATGTAAGGTGGCATTTATGCAATAAATTGATTTTTGCTAATTTCACTTTGATCAAAAGATGTTAGTATTTTATAGAGTTCCTCTTATTGCTAAATAGCAAATTAAATTTGTTAGTGACATTATGGTTAGTGTTGTAATATACTTTTTTAGTTTAGTTTTACTTAGTATTTTGTGAAGTTCGAATGTTGTTCAATAATAGATTTGTTAATACATTATGAACGTGCTACAGTATACTTTTTAAATTTAATTTTAAGAGATAACCAATTTGACCAATATAGAATAATCCATAAAAGAAAAATATATATACAAAACCCTTTCAGAAAAAAAATTTAATTTTATCTTTATACATTATTAAAAATATGGTTAAGACTTTGTAGGAAACCTGTTCAACCTGTGATCACAATACCAAACTCTGGAGGAGGACAGCACTAGGGGTGTAGAACTTTGCAGAAGAGAGCAGGTTCTGACCCAACAAATGAAAAGCACGGGGTCCAGTGGGACCCCATGTTACAAACATGCAATGATGCAAAAAGATAAAGCCCCATTGGATGGGGTGTAGATCTCAGGATCTGAGAAGACAGGAAAGGAGGACCTAAGCAAAAGAGGGAAACTAAGCGAGGAGCCCAGGACTACCCAGACGTGAAAAGAAACTAATAACAACAATAGTACAATAGGCAGAGACAAGAAGAACCCTTTTCCAGAATAGATACCACAAGAGAAGAACCCTGAGGACAAGATAACAGGAAACACTAAAGATCTGCACTAGTTTGGAACAGATCAAGAAGGAACAGCCACGAGAGCCAAAAAGTAGGAGAACCAGGGGCATTGCAAGCCTAAAACCACAGAAAAATTGTGGGTAATAATCTCCGACCCAGAACTACAGGCTTACCGAGATCATATGGCAAAACACGCAGTGATGTGCAAGTTTATGGGTTTTTGGCTGACAGAACAAGCCTTGTGCTCGTGGATCAAGCAACAATGGAAGCCAAAAGGGGATGTGAGGCTTCACCTGGGAGCCAAAGGCTTCTTCACGGTGCTTTTCACAAATCTAGATGACAAGGATCACATCTTTGACGAAGGAACATATTTTTTTCGCCTCAGCAGGACTATAACATGAGACCATGGAAGCCCAACTTTGCGCCAGAACTGGAAACATTCAAACAGGTACTCGTCTAGATCTGCCTATTCTCTCTCCTGATTGACTATTGGAGACATGCGGCGCTGGAACAGATAGGCAATAAGTTAGGTACCTTCATCAAAGCTTCGAAGGCAACACTACAAAAGAGGTATACCTCCTATGCTAGAATCCGTGTTGAGATGGATGTTTCAGGGGCTTTACATGAGGGTCTGTGGTTGGAATACAAGGATGAAGTTTACTTTCAAGCTATAGACTATAAGCAGATCCCATTTTGCTGCAGGAAATGCCATGAACATGGACACCTGTTTAGGGAATGCCCAATGAACAAAACAATAGAAAAACACAAGGATAATACAGGGAAAAATAAGGAAGCTTTCACCTGACCTCCTGGTAAACAGTGAGCCAACAGGAGACAGCAACATAAAGTAAGCACATCCATCAAAAGTACAGGCAACGCCTTTGAGGTGTTGGAATCAGAAATGGAAGCAGAGGAGGCCAATCAAGGGCAAGATCCATTGCAGGTTAGCCAGACCATTACGACACAGAGGACACAAGATCCCAGTCCCATCCCTTCAAATAAAATCCCACAATTTCTAGTACTAACAAAAGAACTGGAAGAAGACTCAGAAATGATAACTAGTGAAATGGGTATAGAGGACATGGATCTTAGCGACATTCTAGAACAAGAAGGTGTGGATCTACTGAACATGGTAGAGTAATGGAAGAAGAAAGGCATAGAATACATACCTGAGGAGGAGGTGAATAGAGTAAACTTATTATTCCTAGCAAGACAAAAAGCAGAGTTGGATATGCAAAAAAGAAGCTTTGGAGCAACAAAAGGACTGGGGGTAAAATCTCAAGGACCGCATCAAACCACCACCGATCCCAAGCACCAGAAAAAACGAGGCAGAAGGACAAACAATGAGGCACTCCAAGAGCTCGGTCAAATGCTCCTTAACTCAGGTAAGATGAAAGCCCTTGAGGCTTTCACACTTACCTCCTAAAAAATCTGTCAATTATGAACATACTTTCATGGAATGCTATAGGGCTGAACAACCAAAAGAAACAACGATTATTAAGGAAAAAGTCATAAATGAACAACCCGATATGATCTTTTCGCAAGAAACAAAATGTTCTAGCTAGGTAATGAAAGTTATAAGTAAAAAAGTTGGCAAATGGAATGCATAGAGGTGGAAAGGATTGGAATGGAGGGTGGCTTAGCCACACTCTGGAATCCTCAGGTCCTACATATTATTTCTGCAGAGGCATCTAGATCGTCCATTTCCATAGAAATCCAAATCATTGGAAATTCAGACACTTATCTCTACACTAATGTGTACAGCCCTCATAAACTAGAGGAAAAACTGACAATGCTTAGAAGTCTCTCCAACCTGCAGCATAGATATCCCCTAGCAAAAACGATTTATGGAGGAGATTTTAATATGATCACTTCGCTCACAGAAAAGAAAGGAGGCATCAGGATGCTCAAACGGGATGCAGAAGCTTTCAATAATTTTATCAAAACAACGAAGCTTGTAGACATCATCCCCAAGAGTGGCTCATATACCTTGAAACAACAAAAGGGGCGGCGATAGGCAAATTGCCTCTAGACTTGACAAATTCTTAGTAACAGAAAACATTATTCTTGAAGGGATCATAGTGGATTCGATATTCTACCAAATGGAGCTTCTGATCGCTGGCCTATAACTATGAACGCAACCATCCTTGGCACCCCGAGGAACAAGCCCTTCAGATTTGAGAAGTTTTGGCTCAGCCATCTGGAGTTCATCTCAAAAATAAAACAATGGTGGAATGAGTCGCTAGAAACTAGGGGAACCGAGATGTACAAACTCCAAGCCAAACTCAAACATTCAAAACCAGGTTAAAATCCTGGAACCAAGAGGTCTTTAGCAACATATTCAAGGATAAGAAGCTACTGGAGGAATAGTTAGAACAGATTCATAAGGAATGGCTCCAGGGGGATATCAACCAGGAAGCATGAACACAGAACAAATGCTCATGTAGAAGTGGCAAGCCAGATGCCACTAGGAGGAAACCTTGTGGAAGTAAAAATCCTAAATCCAATGGCTCAAAGAAGGAGAGAGGCATACAAAATTCTTCCATCGCTCGGCCATTGATCACAGATGTGTTAATAAAATCATCAAGATGTAGAATGAACGGGGTACCTCTTTACAAACCCATCAAGACATCTCAACCCTCCTCATAAATCACTTCAGCCAGATCGCTTTAGAGCCGGATATCAATAGAGAGGAAGCTATAAGAGATATAATGACCTCCATTCCCAGGATAATAATAGAAGATCAAAACAAATCTTTGAATCGCCCGATCACCATGGAAGAGGTTGAAGAAGCAGTGCGAGATATGCCCAATGGAAAGGCTCCAGGACTGGATGGCTTTACCATCAATTTTTATAAGCCTGTTGGGAGATAGTCAGTGTGGAAGTTTGGGAGGTGGTGGAAGATTCTCGATAATCCTCATCCATCCTCAAATCTCTCAACTCAACCTTCATAACCCTTATACCAAAAGAGGAGGAAGCAAACACACCCTCGAAGTTTCACCTGATTGCATTATGCAATGTTCTTTACAAGATTATCTCTAAAGTCATAGCCAACAGGCTGAAGCTAATTCTTCCTAGGATAATATCGGAAGATTAATCGGGCTATGTGGAGGGACGACAAATAACGGATAATATACTGCTAGCTCAAGAGATGATTCATACTCTTCAATCTCGAAAAAAAGTCACCATGCTCATGCAGTTGGACCTTTCAAAAACCTATGATAAAGTCAGTTGGAGTTACTTGGAGGCCATATTGGAGGCCCTTGGTTTTGCTAAGCACTGGATAAAATGGATTCTAGCCCTAATCAAGTCTACCAGATTCTCCGTCCTGGTAAACGGAGCTCCCACAGCCCTGTTCGCTCCCACCAGAGGTATTCGTCAAGGGGATCCCTTATCCCCCTTTCTGTTTGTTATATTAATGGAAGGTCTAAGTCGTATTATCAAAAGTGCGAAAGAGGCAAACTTAATTCAGGGCCTCCAACCCTTGCCCTCCTGCCCTACTACCACCCACCAACAGTTTGTTGATGATACTATGCTTCATGGCACCCCCACGATTCAAGAGGCTCAAGGCTTCAAAGCCATTCTCAAGCGTTTCAGCAAAGCCTCAAGTATGGACCTAAATCTCTCTAAATCCTCCATTTTCTTTTTCAACACTCACCTCGTAGTCCAAAAAAATCTTTCCAGAATCCTCAGGTTCAAGAGGTGAAACATTCCTTCTAGATATCGAGGAATTCCTCTTACTGACAAACAATGGCAAAGAGTCATTGGGAGAAAATGCTATCCAATTTGGAGAAACACAGCAACCATTGGACCCATAGAGCCCTTAAATTTGCAGGTCGCCTTGTCCTCACTAAAGCTGTCGTTCAGGCCATCCCTCAGTACATGCTCTCCACTCTCCCGACCCCTAAAGGAGTTCTTCATAAAATAAGACTCATCCAAAAACCTTCCTTTGGTCGGGAAACTCTGACAAACAGAAATAGTCCTCAGTGGCTTGGGAGAAAATATACAAACCCAAGCTCCTAGGTGGGTTAGGCCTACAAGACCCATACACCATCAACAGAGCCTATGGAGCCCAACTATGGTGGCAGTGGGTGAAGGAACCGAACACCCCCTGGGCCAAACATCCGAAAGCCAAGTATACATACAATTATAGCCCTTAGAATCTGATTAGAATCCAGGAACCTCCTGAAGGATCCCCAATCTGGAACCTAGCGAGAGCCAATCGAAGCATAATACAGGAGCATAGTTTTTGGGAAGTTCGTAATGGTCAAATTGCTCTTTTTGGGAGGATTCCTGGCAACAATTGCCCAAACTTGAATGCCCTAATTATCTTACAATACAAAGAAGGCACCAGGAGAAAGGAAAGCTAACAGTGGATCATTACTGGAGACCTAACACAACGAACCAGCAATGGAAACAATGGATCTTCAACGACACCCTTCAATCAGCGGAAATGGATAACAACCTGATGTCTCTGCAAACAAATCTTGCTAAAAGGAAAATCTGCAATGCTCAGGATGCAGATCAACTGCGATGGGGCAAGCTCGAAGGGGGAACCTTCACACTAAAAGAGGCAAGATCTTACATAGAAGAAAGGGACCCAGAAGAAAAAGTCAATTGGCACAATAGGGTTTGGGATGCTGATCTATGGCTGAAGATAAAAACCTTTTGTGGCCCCTGATGCACCGTAGAACCCTCACTTGGGAAAACCTATGAAAAAAATGATTCATAGGCCCCTCACACTACCCCCTCTGTGAAAATGAGGAGGAATCAATGAATCACCTCCTTAATGAATGTGATGGACCAACAGACTGTGGAATTGGATGTAGACAACCTTTAAGAGCACGGATAGGAATAGAAATTCAATACAGGAAAGCATAGCAAATTGGAGAATCAATTATTCCAAGTCTCAAGCAATTAACACTTTATGGAAATTAACCCCTGGTTTCTTAGTTTGGTCAGCGTGGAAAGAACAAAACAGAAGATTTTTTCAAAACGAAGCCAAATCTATAAAGATTATTAAAGCTAATATCCTCCAAAACATGAGGGAAACATCTCTTACCAGGTGTAAAGCCGAATAGGATACTGAACCATCTATTACTGACATACAAATTATGCAGGTGTTTGGAATAGCTACAGGTACTTCATCCATTACATCTGCACAACAACCTCAACAAGCCCCCTCCATAACCTCTTAGCAACACCCTCAACCAGGTTTTCACAAACTGAACTTTGATGGGGCCTCTCGAGGCAACCCTGTCCCTGCACACCTAGGAGGTGTCCTTCGTAACCACAAAGGCGAAATCTACATATCTACAGTCAATCTATGGGAGAGGCTACCAACAATGAAATGGAATTCGCAACATTAGAGCAGGGACTCTAGATACTAATTCACTTGGGAACAGGGGCTACTGTTGGAGAAGGGGATTCACTACTGGAAATTAATGCAGCAAGGAAATTACAGAAGAGATCGAGACCTGGAAAGGTTACGAAGCACTGGAGGCTGGCCAAAGTTACAAAGCTCATTGCAGAGCACCTCTCAATCCTCGACGGAGTTATTGTGCAGGCAGTGAGACGGACTACATAGCGAACTATGGGGTCAATCATCAAAATACCTACCCCTATTGGCATGATGTAACATGCAAAGAGCTTCAGGCCAAGTGTTTACAACTTTCAAGGCACGAAATTCTGAACAAGGGGGAGGGGTTAAGTAGTACCATGATAGGGTTCATCAATAACGATGAGGACAGCCATTAATGTTCATTCCCGGGTCATTATGCCCCAAATGGGAATTGTAAGGGGAGGTACCATCACTCACATTGGAAGGGGAGGGAAATCTCACAGAAGAATGAATGTCAGATTATGCAAGGTGCAACTGAGGACACGTGGCCCATGACCAATAGCTACAAGCATGGCAACTTAGTGGCTTCGGATCGAAATCGTGGGAAGGCATTCGAAAATATAAAAGGGAGTAATTATGTCAGAAACTGCAGATCTACGAAGGCTTCGCAGAAGATTGTGATCCATCACATTCAACCCTCAATTATAATTACGATGATCCACCAAAGGGTTCAAACATATCATTCCCATCTCCTGGTTCTAAGCCCTATGCGCTCTATCTGGTTTCCCGAAGCTTGTTTGAATCATGCTGATACTTGCAACAACATTATGACAAACGAAGGTACTCATAATGCTTCCGCTAACAGAGAACTAAAAAAAACCCGAGAGGCCTATGAAACTTCGGTCTCTGCTAAGGGAAAAAGAAAATTGAGGAAATAGAAGCAGAGGTCAATGAGGAGTAGGGGAGGCTAGACATGCACACCATGGAGGAGGAGATCGAGTGGATCTTGGACCCAAGAACTCCGGCTACCAGAGCCACTCAGTTTGTGAGAAACCAAAGTGAAGTCTGGTGCATGAAAACCATGCTTGCCAAAGCTCTTAGTATGCAGGGCATAGCCATCAAAGATGCATACTATGCTACATCACTCGCCTCAGCCAAGAACTCTGCAAGGCTAGATTCGCTGGAAGTCTGTATGAAGTATTTAACATAGGAACTCAAGATGTTGTTTGAAAATCTGGGAGCCTTCATCAGGCTCTTTAATCTCTCTATCCGACAGGGGATGAACATTGTGGTTGACATTCCGATGGAGGACAATGACACCCGCAAGGTAAAGCGCCATAACTCCCAAAGGATTCCAAAGCTAGAACCTGACAATGCAGCAGCTGGCCCAAGTGCTACCAGTAAGATTACGTGGAATTGGATCTGTAATTGCTTCATCGCTCTCTGCTCTTCGCCAACCATCCTTTGCTGGCTTCTTTTTTAATGTCTGAATATGTCTTGAGTACAATGGGATTTCCTAGACCCTCTATGGTTTTACTTCCTATGCCAGGCAACCCTGCGTGGTTAGCCGCTTCTACGTTTCTACAATTGTGAAATGATAGTTTGTTTAGCTCGTTCGTGTCAATGATAGGCTTTGTTCTTAAGTCGCACGCCTAGTTCCTGCTAGCTCTAAGTGCAGCCATTTTGGTCGATCAAGCTTGATGCTCGATGTTCTGTCTGGTTATACAGACCTTTTGTATCTCATGTAATTTTGTGATATAATATACATCTACTAATTTATAAAATTATATATATATAGTTAAAATTTTCTTTAAAAAAACTATATAGATTTTTTCAAATGTTTAATATTTCAAATCGGCACTCCGTAAGTAATCATTATACCACTCATAATCATTATAATTATATAAAGGGACCACTATACATAATCATTATTTTGTTTTTAATGATGGATAGAATTTCCACTTATTTTTTTTTTTTTCTAAAAGTCTCCACAATTAGTTTTTTAAAATTTTTAATTACATTATAAACTATTTATAAATAAAATACTGATGAAGAATATCTGAAACCCTGTTTGCTCAAGCTTGAAAAAGCCATGTAATGGATTCTATAATAGCATTCCCATAATACTTTTCGAACATTTGTTTGCATGAGAAATATCAAAAACAGTTTTCCCATAATTTTTTATATAGATATATATAAAATATATAATTAGAATATTAATAGAGATATATAGATATATATATATAGCCATGTAGCCAATATACTCTCGTGAAGATTGTTTTTTTGAGAACTATCAAACGTTAATGTGTTTTTCTTTTTCTTGTTGAGATGTTATATTTATGATCAAAATAATAAGGGATTCCATTTACTCATAGTATTTTTCTCCAAGAAAAAGCACGAATTCAAAGCTAATTTTAACCAAATTGGTCCTCTCATGGGCTTTTCCTTGAGATACCTTTTCATCAAAGTACGGATGATGAAATCTAAATACCCCTTCTTACTATAAAGTTTGATGGATAATTCGAGTGATAAATGGTTTTAGGTATTATCAAGGTGAAGCAACGTTTACATGCATATAAGGAATTACGAAAAGCGGTAGTAAGGAGATTAAATAAAGTATGTGTTGATATTCAAATGGATAATTGAATTTTTTAGCATGATAATTACTTGTGATTGTACAGGTGTGTGTTCTTTCATTAATGTTTATTTCATTTATTAGATCATCAAGTAATTACACAAATACAATGCACAAAAAGATAAGGAATGCCAAAAATTAAGCTAGATGCCAAAGTAAAACCCGCAAAGGGAAAACCCATCAATCCTTATAGATTCTTCTTCAACAAGAGAAAACCAAGTCAAACTAACCAGATATCCAAGCGTCAAGTCATCCCTCAAACTTTTCCATGTTTTGTCTTATCAAATGCCACAAATCTCCTTTCGCTTCACACCATTACATCTATCACATACTCGCGTTACAAAGAGACTTTACACCACATAGAGATATGTCACAGGCTCGCATAACAGAGAGACTTCATATCACAAAAATAGATGTCACGGGCTCGCATCACAGAGAGATATGTCACGGGTTCACATTACAATGGGACTGGTGCCTTAAATTGTTCGCATAACATAGAAGATTGGTGCCTCAAATGGTTTGTATACCACAAATAAGTGTTCCTCAGATGTCTGAATTACTCTTCCATAGATGAAGTCCAAATTAGTTGCCAAAAGATGGAGAATAGATGTCAATATATAGTTTCTCGTTCATGTGAAGAGACGCGTCCTTTGGGCAAGCCGACTAGTCTTTATGGAGGATCAACTTGGTAACTTATGGACAAATGACACTTACAAAAATTCAAATTTTCTTCTTTTCACAAGGGTCACTAATAACATGCCCTTTTACACTTTGTTTTGACCACAACAAAGCATGAAGAACATGGTAGAAAATAATAATATTTTTTCTTCTTTTGTATTTACATAAAATATATATTAATACAATGAAAATTATGAAGGTTGAACCTTGTTACGATTACAACGCTCATTAATTAGGGAGGTATTCATAATGACTTATTAGGATATTCTCAAGTTTATAACTTCTATAAGAAAGGATCTGGATTGATAGGCATAAATGATGGTAACATCATCATAACCAACATTGTTAAACTACAAATGACTTGAGAAGTAAGCTCTATCGCTCCACTAGATCAGAGCACAATGTTGGGAAGCATTCAATAGCACACTACTACCTCTCCAAAGCACATACTCGACCTAGGTTCACCAAAGTATATCCTCACATGACCGTTTCCTCATCCATTGTCACAACACTTGACACAAGGAAATCTTGGTCCTCTGGACCATTCTTATATCAGATCAATGTACTTGACTTATGTCTGTTAGTCCTAGTCACAATATAGATCTCAAGAATGTTGATCCATGATGCTTGTCTAATCCACCATTCTCCCTACTCATGGTCATGTAATAGACTTATGACTATTAGTCTTTTCCATAGTACATGACACATGAAGAACAAACGTTCCCATCCTCACTCCCTCTCAAACATGGAGGAGATATCCATAAGCCCAATCTTGTCAAAAATACTCATCCTTTCCCTTAGGAAGGGACTTCATCAATTTATCAACTACTTGTTCTTCTGTGGGAATGCATTGTAGGTACTTGGCTCCTATTTGCATCATATCTCAAATCATAGTGTGTTTTGATCTTCTGGGTTCTCAGACAATCTTCATACAACGTATATCGATACAAGGTATCATATTCGAATTCATCATACCATCAAATAGTCCATTAAATGGAGCCAAACTGCTTCACAGGGAATTGTGCAAACTACCATATCTTCTATCTCCGTAGTACAACAAAATCCTGCTTCAATCTCTTCCCGAAGCCATACTAGATCCCAACCATCAACAATATATTTATGTAGAAATTCTGCAAATTCTCTACAAATCTCACTCTAAGACCATGTAGAAACTCTCACTGTAGATTAACCGATAATGCAATATAACCAAAGAAAAATACTATAACCTACTTCTACTGTCAATTTTTGCAGAAGCTTAAATATTGAGCAAGATCGAGTTGAACACATATAACCAAAAGAAGAAGAATCAATGCACAATACACATGAAAATACTTTGGGGAAAGCCTCAGCTAAAAACCCCACTATCTGTATTGTCATACAAGGTGGAAATACATAGGAATTATACAAAGCCTTAGCTCTTAGTATAATCCTCACAGATGCTCACAAGCCTTCCTCTCTGCCCTCCAAGCTCCTATTTCCTTGCGTTGTTCCTAGTGGATGATTCTCACCTCACCAAGTGGAACACTGCTCTAAAACACTGTCAAAGCTGCGCAATCCTCAAGGAACCTTACCTTGACTGCATGCATGAGTTTCCTTTATAGGAAAACACATGCAACTGATAGTACATTGTCCTTGACATTTAGCTCAACTGGTTCTTTCTCAGAATAGACATGCATGAGTTTCTAACGAGGGAATCTTCAGTTATCTGGAGTACACTGGTTGAGTGCATGCATGTATCAACTGACTGATAATTTACAACTAGTTCCTCAAAGAGTTTGGAACTAATTTAACTGGACTTAACTCTGTAAGCTGAGCTAACTAATTACAACTCAAATATAACTCAATCTTATCTCCTTAATTAAGGGATAATATCCTTAATTTAAGGGATAATTGTTACATGACTTCAGAACGACTTCTAACTTGAATTTCTCCAACTAATTAATCCATAATGAATTAATTAATTATTTCCAAGCAGTTGGTGAGACTAAATTCGATTTTAATTCAAGGACAAATTAAAATTGGAATTTCTGGATTCTTTTTTTTATCATTTCTTGTTGCTATTTTCAACACTTTATTCATCGTCAAGACTACCTAATCAATGTATCCAATTTTATGCCTCAAGTCATAAGTTGTAGTGTATCAATCCAAGATCCTTCATGTCAAATTTTGTTCCCAGTGCCCTATGAAGTCAATATTTATTACTTTGATTCATGGGTCCTTTCCCAAAGTATGAGGTCTTTTTTAATCATGAGGGTTCTTCAAAAACTGGCGTAACTCTTCTAACCGAGGCAATCAACTTAACATGATCTTCTACTTCTTATTGGGAGAATCTTCTTTCTTCCATGTTGTCATTTGATTTTGACTTCTCTAATGCATACATCAAACTACTCTCTTCTTTTTGCATTCACATTCTTCCATGATTCAAGAAAGTTCTTGTGCTTTTCTATGTTATTCCACTTCTTTTTTATGTTGTCAAATCCTAGGAAGCTCTTATTCTTGATCTACAAACTTTATCAAGAGGCTATGGAAGAACAAATACAATTAAGCAAAGTGTATAGACAAAAGACTATTCAAAGATAAAGACAATAACAACAGTAGTAAGTGAAGAAAGGAGATGTAGAGTACTTATCTTTTGAGAAGGGAATTAGCTCCTTATTAATCTTGTACTTCTTGTAATCATCCTAGTCCTCACATCAACATGATGTCATTTTTGTCATTCTCAAGAGCTAGGGTTTTTTCTTTCAGCAGAAATGATTAGTCCCACGGTTTTGTTGGTTCAAACTTTTGCTAGGATTTGCAAACCTTATATGCTTAAATATTCAAAGTCTTCAAGACCTTTAACTTTCAAATTGCAAATTCTTATGTATACTAATGTGTTAGTTACAAAATCCTAGAAATACTACTGACAAGCCTTTTATATATGAGATGGAGTTAATTCATGTTTCGTTCACTGGTTATCTAACCTTGATTTCAAAACTTAGTTTTTATATGCAAGGAAAGGATTTGAATTCTTATGAAAGCAACATTACCTAACATGACTTCTTATACAATATTTCATCATAACCTAGTAGACTTAACAGTCCATGCAATATGATTGACATAGATTATTGGTTGCAAGAGAACTTTGAAATAGACTTAAATTTTATAAGAATAGAAGATTATGTGTACCTATTTAACCCTTCATTCCTTCATAATTTGCCCATACTTGATCCATGTGGATATTGGTGGCCACCCACCTATTCCACTTAGACCTCCAATCAGTTTCATTTGTTTCATTGTTTATTGCATCATTTACTATTTTTAGTAGTTTTTCAGGTCCTGGTCTTTCGAAGTAGTGTTGACCCCCTAAACAACGTTCTTTTTAGGTCCATTGTAATCCTACCACAAATCCTATAGTACTCGGAGAGATCTTTCCAACAAGGTATCATACACGCCACACAGATATAATATGACCAAGTTACGACCCTGGGAAGTTGGTTGTCCAACTAACCCCAACGGGGCCCATAAATTCTTGGCGTTCTATCTCATGGGGTTAGTGTTGGCATTATGTTTTTGGTATGGTTATATGTTACAGATGTTGTACTTGATGGCAACACCCATGGCATGGCTCTCAATATGATGAGAATTAAGAAGTACGCAAGAGAAAAATTCACGGAGTTTTATGCAGAGAAAAGTTTATAAAAGTTTATTTCATGTGGAGAAAAGTTCACGGAATTTTATGCAGAGAAAAGTTTATTTCATGTGGGAAAAATTACCTTTGGTCCATGGTAGTTAGTCCTTGGAATTTGAACCTATGGTTTTTGGACCATGGCATCTCAACAGACGTGTTGATCCCTAGTATTGAGTTGATGGTATTGTTTGTTATGGTTTTGGCCCATGGTATTGTTTTATTTTATTATTATTATTGAGCCCCATGATCCATGATTTAAGGAAGAGCTTGCCTATATAAAGCAAAGGAGATCATTTGGCTTAGGCATGCTTTTGGGTTGAATATCTTAAGATCTGAAATATTGGGTTATTGTTTCAAAAGCTCGATCTATATGAAAGTGAAGTGGAAAGCGAATCTGTGAAGGGTGATCTCTTGAGTGCTGCAGCTGCGGAAGTGCGGAGGCGCTGCAGGAGACGCCACAGGAGGCGCCGCAGGAAGACGCTGCAGGAGGC
>APFE031074031.1:60474-71427 GCA_000404065.3 Pinus taeda
TATTAGAACATCTAACAAAAACTTAAAAGCTGAAATGAAATAAAAACATAAATTAAATTATACCTAAAATAAGCATGCAAGTGAGGCCATGGGGGGCCTCCATAACTCCACAAGCACACCACTTCAAAGGAGACTCAAATGTAGAAGCAACAAAATCAAAGTATGATTCTTTATTTCAGAATCTCCATCATGATGTACAAACCAACTTTGAGATTACAAATGGAACTCTAAGATTACGAATGAAGATTCTAAGATTACAAATGAAGGAGATTGTACTCCTATTTATAAAATCGGATGAGATAACAAACTCATAATGATGATCCACTAATCTCTCTTTAGTTCCATACATCTCTCAACCATCTAGACACATAACCCCCTTTGTCCTTGATCTTCTCCATGAGGCTTATCTTACCAAATTCGAATTTGATCATTCAAGGCCACATAAAGGTGTCTTGAAAGCTTCCGTTGTACCTACACTTGTCATAAAAACAATCCACTTTCCATATATGAAGTAAAATATATTATTTTCTAATATTTAATCAAGAATTTTTCTTAAAAATGCTTGAAAATAAATAATATTTGGAAGATATAAATGAGACCCATTAATGATGAACAATAGGGCAAATGAAGTGACATGGTAGTGAATAATGAGTGATATAATGGAAGCATAGGTGAAAAATGTATGGTAATGAGTGATGTTTGTATGACATTTTGAAGCCCAACATACCCCCCAACTGAAGCTCTTGCATGTCCTCATGCAAGCTACTACAATGACTTATTTGGTTTGATTCTTAGATGAGCTTCCTTTTACAAGATGTTTGGTTTTTGTGTAGCAACCATCTTTCAATCATGGACTTCATTTTTAACTTTGCACATCTTTTGATAAATTTTATTTCCACAAAGCATTTGCATCTTTGAATGACTGGTTCTTGTGTTACAATCATTATTTACTTTGTTGAGATCTCTTTTTAATGATGGGTTCTTGTGTTACAATCATTATTTACTTTGTTGAGATCAATCATTTTTAAGAAATAATTTAATATGCTCATCATTTTGTAGTAGTTTTTACTATGGGAAGACTATGTGGGTTAAGATGTAATATGAATAAGAGAAAGAAATGAAGTGTGCAATTCCCCTCCCCAACTGATGGTTATTGGCAATTTTTAATGAGAAAGGAAATAGTGAAATAGTGGAATATTTTCCAAATATCATCATTTTAGCATCTAAAAAGAATTTCAAGATTAAAGGTTAGAAAACATCATACCTTACTTACCTAAAGAAGTGGATGAGTCATGCATGTTTAGCTGCTGCAATTCTGGTCTGAAGCTTCTTCTACAAGTTGTGGATGAAAGATGGATCTGTATTATCGCATCTGCTACTGGAGCTTCTGCTGGATACTCTGATGAGTCTGTTGAATATGGTTGAAAATGTATAAGGCTTGGAAGGTATATAAAATATAGAAATTACATTTTCCCCCGAACCTTATGTATTGACTTGTCCTCAAGTCATTTAGAAACTGGAAAACAATAAAAGGAAATCTGCTTCATCTTCTACAAAATATGGGTCTTCAAGTGTTCAACGCTCGATGGCACAAATCTTACTATGTGAATAAATGTGTTGGTGTTGAACATAGCAAGAAGTTGTTGACTTAGTGGTCGTTAATCAATGCCCTTAGCCAACACAAGAGCTCCCACCATTGATTCGAATGGGAGTCAGGATGCCTAACACATCTTTGTAGGTATGAATAAATTTGTCGTGGTCGAGTCACCTACAAGATCCAACGAACAAGGGATATTAATGTGCCCCCATTGTTCATTGGCAAGAGTACTTGCCATTAAGGCATGCAAGCCTCTAGGTGTTTTTTACAAAAATAATTAGACTCTAGGACTTTGACTCAATGATACCCATAGAAGCAAGGTTTTATTGGCGGAAATGAAGGGGAATGGTAATGACAAGGAAAATGACAATAAGATTGTAAGGAATGGATGTAAGGAAATGCATGGCGTATGAATAAGAACTCTTGTTGTGAAAGATGGATATGGAAATTTCATGCTTTATGGATTTACAATTGGTCGAATTCAAGATTTGTTTCAAAAAGGGAGTTGCAAGGTAGTGGTTGTGGAGTTGGATTTGCCTTTAGAATTTTTCATGAATTTAGTCTTGTGAAGACCAATTGTGCGCACAATTTAATCTCCTTAATGATCACTTGATTATCATGTAATCTGCAAAAAGAACTTGGCAGAAAGAAAACATAAGTGTGTTCAAGAAGAAATGGCCATTTCCTTCATGATTCTTACGCAAAAATTTCGCACCAAATAAAATAGATTAAAGACAATCAAAGTGTGGAAATTGACTCAGTCATGATATTAATATCAATCCATTCATAAAGAAATAACCATGAAAAGTAAATTTACTCCCTGTATTTTTCAGCTAACTTTTGTGCATGGCGAAAAGCTTGGCATTATAGATTTGTTGTGTCTTGCAGATTAGTACGTTATAAAAGCATACAACAATATGAAATTGCCAACTCTAAGCAAGTTAATCAGTGTTTAAATAATCCACCAAATGTTCTTTAAATCAATCTTCCAAATGTTCCATTGAAAATGAACATTTCCTAGGAAGACTTCGAAGTATCTTTCAAATGAAGGAGTATGAAAGATCTGCAATGAAAGTGCATTTTGAGAATGAATGATTTTCAAACAAAAAAAATGCCATAGTGTATGTTTTTAAAATTTTCTTGTGTGTGTGTGTGTTTTTTTTAAATAACAAAAATATAAAAACAATTTTTTTTTTTAAATTTATTTTGAAATTTTGAATTTTTTAAATTTTTATAAAAAAATAAAAATAAAATCAACAAAACATATATTTACTTATTTTCTAAAAGAAAAATTAAAAAAATTAAAACTAACACCAAAATGAAATTTTTTTATTTTCTTGCAAACTCATCAACGTTTTAAAAAATTGAATCTGGATTGAGCAATGTCAACCACTAATTTATGCAATTTGAGCAATTTTGATTTATGCAGTCTCGACCTTGGTTTTGCGGTCTCAAAATTAGAAAGAGGTGCAAAAACAATGATTCAAAAGAATTTGTCAACATTTTTGGCATATTTATGCAAATTTATAAAACCTGCACTCAACTTCCATACTCTCTCACACTGAGATTTCATTACCTTTGCAAATAGGTGGAACACACTGGTGTCGGACAGGTTGTTGCTGCATAACGGCCTTTGATAGTGGCGATTTGAAGTTGGAATTTGGTGGATGAAGCAGAATTTCTGCATTGAACAGCGATAAGTTGTGAGAGACAGATCTTGAGTTCACCAAGCAACCAGACCGTATTTACAATCAATCAAATAACCAATGTTGTTACTGTGTTTGTTTTTTTCTTTTCTTTTTCAATCTAAAAAAAAATCTTTGCATGCAAGCCAAATCGGTGTTGCACTGCTCCCAATGAGAAATACACACCAACTTCCCACCAACTTCCAATTTTCTTCTTCATCTTAAACCTTCATTGGGTGGTTTTCATATTAATGAAGGGTTGCTTATTGTCCCAAAAAAATGTGACTACACCAGCAGTGCTTTGATGCAAAAATTAGGAAATAGGGTTGTTGAAAACAGGCTTTCAGTTGACAGGCTACCAGAGGGGAGGTGTGGACGTTTGACTTTGAGTGCAACACTTGGTACATTTGCAAAATGCTTTGACAGCTTCACGATGGGCATATTGGCTTTGGTTTGTAGATGCTCATTTTAAGCCTTGTAAATGCTCATTTTCAGCCAGGCAACAGGTGAAGGTGCAAATCGCTCAAATCGAGCCAACAAATTTGCATGCAAAATCATTCAAATCGCTCAAAATCTGCTTCACTACTAGAAAAACCCGTAATTCTCTGCACATTAATTGTAAAAACTGTTTTTATTCATGTAGTTACCAAAATAAGGTCCCGAAGAACCATGATTTCCTCTTAGACCATTAGGAATTTAAGCAAACGATTTTTGGGTTATATAATTCATTCTATTGTGGGAAAAACCCATGTCTTCGTTTTTCCAAATTTGTCCTGGTTCGATCACAAACTGCTTTTGAAAAATGACATTTTTAAGGGGTTGCGTTTTGAGGATGTTGGCATCCACTATGAGGCTTCTTAACAAATACTTGCGCAAAAGAATGACAGCTGCATAGGCCCTTACACATCCATGGCTTCGAGGTCAGCATGCAATCCCGTTGGATATTTTGATTTTCAGCATATATGCGGACTTCTCATTTAAAACTGGCACCTTTGAAGGCACTGTCAAAATCATTGACAGAAAATGAATTATTTTACCTCATATCACAGTTTAAACTTCTTGAACCCAACAAAGATGGAAGGATTTCCCTGAAAAACTTTAGATTGGATTTAAAAAAGAATGCGACTGATGCGATGAAGGAATCTAAGGTTCCTGATATTCTCAATTCGATGGAACATCTTACTTCAAGAAGAACGAACTTTGAAGAGTTATGTGCTTCTGCAATAAGTATATATCAGCTAGAAGCCCTAGACTAGTGGGCGCAATTGGGAATTTGGTTCATTCATAATCATCCAAACTTAATTTGCCCAATCCCCGGCAACGGCGCCAAAATGTTTGGTCTAAAATGTGGATGCAAATCAGAGTTCAATTAGTGTCAACCTGGGAAGGCAAACTTAGAAGTGCCACCTATAGGTCTAGAAATATTTCTAATTTGTCCGAAATCTATTGGTTTTCTTACAAGAACACTTTCGTCAACATCTCTTCCAACAACTAAACAAACTAGAGAGATTCCTAATTTGTCCGAGATCTATTGGTTCTCTTACAATAACACATTTGTCAAGATCTCTTCCAACAACTAAACAAACCTAGATCTAACATTCGTCAAGATCATATGGTTCTCTTACAAGAACACATGAATTTTAGGATCCCCTCCAATATTAGAACATCTAACAAAATCTTAAAAGCTGAAATGAAATTAAAACATAAATTAAATTATACCTAAAATAAGCATGCAAGTGAGGCCATGGGGGCCCTCCATAACTCCACAAGCACAACACTTCAAAGGAGACTCAAATGTAGAAGCAACAAAATCAAAGTATGATTCTTTATTTCAAAATCTCCATCATGTTGTAGAAACCAACTTTGAGATTACAAATGGAACTCTAAGATTACAAATGAAGGAGATTGTACTCTTATTTATACAATGGGATGAGATAACAAACTCATAATGATGATCCACTAATCTCTCTTTAGTTCCATACATCTCTCAACCATCTAGACACATAACCCCCTTTTGTCCTTGATCTTCTCCATGAGATCACGATCTTCTCCATGAGGCTTATCTTATCAAATTCGAATTTTATCATTCAAGCCCACATAAAGGTGTCTTGGAAGCTTCCGTTGTACCTACACATGTCACAAAAACAATCCACTTTCCATATATGAAGTAAAATATATTACTTTCTAATATTTAATCAAAAAAAATTCTTAAAAATGCTTGAAAATAAATAATATTTGGAAGATATAAATGAGACCCATTAATGATGAACAATAGGGAAAATGAAGTGACATGGTAGTGAATAATGAGTGATATAATGGAAGCATAGGTGAAAAATGTATGGTAATGAGTGATATTTGTATGACATTTTGAATCCCAACAACCACAGTTGTTGGTTCGAAACATCGATTACAACAACAACCAAAAGCTATATGAATTCAGAAACTGATTTACACAAAGATGAGGATCACAGAATCTTGAAATCCAAGATAAATTGGACCTCTCGGCCCATTTGTGTATTTCTTGTCAATCGCCACATCTCAACATACATCCAATGCATTAGCTATAACAAAATAGTATCATATAAAATAATCCACATGCTAAATCTTGCAGGTCATCACGAGAACATAACATCATTGCTATCACAAACTTTTGCATGTCATAAATGTACATACAATTACCACATGCTTCACATCATAATATCCTCCTAAGTTATAACATCAAAATTCAACATCAAAGACATATCACCACATAATAAATGAACCACATGTCAATATACCTCAACATAACATCATAATCCCTATGCATATCATATTCATCATAAGAATACAACGTCATTATCATAACAACTATATCAATAAGAACCATATGTACATCATTACCATCATATCATGAACCCCATCCGAGCATTATACTCAACGACCTTAGTTTGATATCAGTTAACTAAAACCATAACTGAAATCATAGTGTACGATTTAGATGTATCAATAAAATTTAAACAATAAGACATGATCTAGATGCTCCATAAAATTATCTACCTTGGCTAAGTTATGCACTCCTATCTAGGTCACCACACAATTTAATCAAATATATAAGGAAATTCATTAAAAATAACATTTTCATCTTCCCGGGGAGTTGATCTTGGGCTATATTGGTCCCACTGGACCTTGACTTTCTCAAACTCATGATTCCTGAGCCATGAACCCTGTTGTCTAGTATACATAATGGTTTGACCTGAAGAACTCCCTCCCGGAAACCTATAATTTCTCAAATTTTAAAACAAGGGATGGGCCAAGTACATATTTTCTAAGCATAGAAACATGAAACACATTATGCATCTTTCTTATATGGAATGACAACTCGAGCTTATAAGCAATTGGTCTGATCCTCTATAGGATCTTAAATGGGTCGACAAATCTAGGGGATAACTTTGTGCCCTTGCCAAATCTGAAGGAACTCTTAGAGGGTTTGAATCTAATAAAAACTTGCTTCCTTACTCAAAGCTTCTATCAATTATCTTTGCATCAACACAACTTTTATGGCAATCCCTCGCTTCTTTTAGCCTCTACTTAATTGTAGTCATTTTTTCTTCCATTGCTTGGAGCATTTTAGATCCCAACATGACTCAATCATCTAATCGATCCCAGCTTAATGGAGTACTACATGGTCTTCCATATAAGACTTCGAATGGAGTTGCCCGAATTGAACTATGATAACTACTGTTGTATGCAAATTCCACTAAGGGAAGGTATTTCTCCCATTGATTTTGTTGATCCATGACATACATTCTTAGCATGTCCTCTATACTTGGTTTACTCTTTTTGTTTTCCCATTTGTCTCTAAATGATATGCAGTACTAAAGTTTAGTTGTTGTCCCATAGATTGTAAAAGGATTTTCCAAAATCTGGAAGTAAAACATGCATCTGTGTCGGATATTATTTTTCAGGGCACTCCATGAAGGCGAATTATTTCTTTTAGGAAAACTTGAGCAATATCTAGTGCCTCAAAAGTGCTCTTAACTGGAATGAAGTGAGCACTCTTAGTTAATTTATCAACAACAACCATAATGTAGTCATGTCTTTGGGAAGTCATTGGTAAGCCTCCAACAAAATCCATTGAAACAACTTCCCACTTAGTTTATGGTATACAATGGGGTTGTAAAATACCTGTAGGGTGACGATATTCAACTTTAACCTGTTGACATTGTAAACATCGAGCCACAAACTGTGTTATATCTTTTTTCATTCCTGTCCAGCAAAATAGTTGTTTTAAATATGCAAACATTTTCTAGACTCCTGGATGTGCAACATATGGAGCTTGGTGGGCTTCCTTCATTATTCATTTCCAAATTTCATCATTAGCTGGTATGTACATCTTACCCTTATACCATAACAATCCATCATTATCTAAGGTGTATCCTTCCCACTTGGGTGCCATTGGTACTTCTTCTTGTAAGGCAAATTTTATTTGTTGGTATTATGGGTCCCCGATTAGGTGGTTTAGAATCTGGCTTCTCAAGTATACCTTCAATGATAGTATTGAATGAACTCTGGGTCTCTTGGTTAAAGCATCTGCAACCTTATTTCTTTCCCTTTGATTTAGGATATCCTAAAATCATATTCACTAAATAGCTCACTCCAACGTCATTGTCAAGCATTTAAGGTCCTTTTGGGTGAATATATGCTCAAGACTTCTATGATCCATTCTTAATTCAAATTGATGCCCCATCAGATAATGTCTCCATAGTCTCAAGGCCATTAAAAAAGTAGCTAATTCCAAGTCAAGTGTGGCATAACTGATTTCATGGGTCTTGAGTTTACGTGAATCACAAGCGATAACCCCTCCATCCTGCATCAAGACTGCCCCTAATCCTTCTCCTGATGCATCCGTGCATACACGAAAGTCCTTTTCCATGTCCATCACCTTTAATATTGGGGTATTTGTTAATCATCGTTTTAGCTCATTAAATGCTCTCTCACACTCACTTTTCCATTCAAACTTAACTTCTTTCCTTTGGAGGGTTGTGATGGGATTGGATATACGTGATAATCCTTCTACAAATCTTCTATAATAGCATGCCAACCCCATAAAGTTGCGTACTCTTTGACATTCCTAGGATTAGGCCAATCCATTATAGTTTCAATCTTGTTGTGATCCACTGTAATGCCTTTCCCACTAATGTTATGGCCTAGATATTGAATTTCTTTCTCAAAGAAAGAACCCTTAGTAAGTTTCTCATATAGCTTATGTTCTCTAAGGCATTGAAGTACCAATATCAAATGCTCTTGATGCTCCTTCTCATTGCGGGAATAAATGAGGATCTCATCCAAGAACACTTGAACAAAACGATCCAGATATTTGTGGAAAACACTATTCATCAAGTTCATGAAGGTTGTCAGGGCATTAGTCAAACCAAATGGTACAATGATAAACTCATAGTGTCTATATCGTGTTCTAATGTTGTCTTAGGTATTTCCTCCTGTTTGATTTTTAGTTGATGATAACTTGACCGTAATTCTATCTTGGAAAATATTGAAGCTCCTTTTAGTTCGTCAAAGAGGTCATCTATGAGAGGCATGTGGTACTGGTTTTGAATGGTGGCCTTATTTAGATCTCGGTAATCAATACATAACCTAAGAGTTCCATCTTTTTTCTTCACAAAGATCATTGTTGCACCCGAAGGGGATACACTAGGTCAGATGAATCCTTGATCAAGTAGTTCTTTAAGCTGTATACTCAACTCATTAAGCTCTGGGACAATCATTCGATAAGATGTTTTGGATATGTGTTATGTTCCCAGTTCCAAGGAAATGGAAAAAACAATTTCTCGAACAGGAGGCAAGCCTGGTAGCTCTAGAGGAAATACATTTGCAAATTCATAAAGTAGCGGGGGCAACTTGTCAAAGGACTTCTCGTCGGCCCGAACCATCTCTACTACATAAATCTTGCATGCTTTCCCCATACACTTATTAACCTTCTTGGCTGATATGAGGTGCAATGTAACATCGTGTTTAATTCCCTTTGTTACTGTGGGTTCTCCCTAGTCATTTTCGAAGAGAATTGTCTTATTATACCAATCCACTATAACTTGATGAGATTGAAGCCAATCCATTCGTACAATGAAGTCATAAGTCCCCAGAGTCGTGCTATACAGGTTCATCTTGGTGTCACATCCCCCAATGTTAACATTGTAATCCCTTACCAGTGGTCCTACTGATTGATGAGAACCTAATGCCATTTCTACCATTCTAAAGTTACTTTGCTCATGAGCTGCCAATCCACATATAAGCAATGTTGAAGGAGAAATAAAACTATCAGTGGCACTTGGATCAATTAACACAGATAGAGGAATGTTGTTTATCATACCTGCAAACTCCACAATTGTGGCTTCATGCTCAGCCTGGGGATGGTTTATAGTGGCGTGAATTCGATGTGGGTTTTGTGGTCTTCCTCCTTTTGCTTTGTGTCCTTGTTGTTTAATCCCTGCTTGATACCTCAAACAGACCCTTCTATAATGTGGACCTCCACATTCCTAACATTCTGCTTGATCTCGATTCTCACTTTGTCACAGTCCTTGTCCACCAAATCCTCTACCCCTACCATTAGTTCTTCTCAAGTAGGGTTGACCCCTACGTCCTCTTGGATGCAACCCAGAAGTTGTACTAACAATCTGGCCAACATTGTTTCATCTTCCCTAGAATCCATATGGGTGCCCCCACGATCTATCTACCCTCGTCGTGGGGTGTTCCTTCTCTGTATTTCCATCAACCACAATTTTCTTTTTCATATTTATTTTCCTCGGGACTTGTTTGGCTAAACTAGTGGTTGCTTCCATAGTAGTGGGTTTCCACATGGCGACTTTCGCTCGAACCAAAGGATCGATCCCATGCAAGAACCTTTCAGGTTGATGTTTATCATTTGCCATATAATCCGCATGATGGACCAACCCACAGAATTCAGCTTCATAATCTTTGATAGATATACTATTATGTCACACTGCATGGAAAGCCCCGATTTGTTGGTGTTTGTACTCGTCTGATAGGAACATGGTTCTGAAGGCTCCTCAAACATTTCTCAGGTAACTTGCAATGGGGTGACTTGCATCTTTGTTTCTTCATTTACCCGCCATTATAAAGCTAAGTGCTCTCTTCACACCAATTACCCACACTTCTACTTTTGAACCCCCTTCTTGACTTGTGAACTCTGGTAATTTGGATTTTTGGAATTCTTTCATAATATCGAGGTTTGCTTGTCTATCTTCATCATTGAACTAAGAATTTGAGTCTCGCCCCTATTTTTGCTCTGACTCCCCTCCTTGACCTGGATCATTTCTTTGACCTTGACCTTGGCTTGTAACCCAATCCTTAAAGATGTTTGTCATTTCCCCAAGGGGATGTAATATATCTTGCTCAGTTGGGCTTCCAATCTCTACAGTGGTAGGAGGTGGGTTTTCCACCTCAAGGTGACTTGGGTTTGTCTTTGACGCTTAGGAGCCATGATCTCCGCTGTATTGAACCAAGTTTGAATTCCATATCACTTCCAATGTTACGTTTATCCAATACAACATTGCATAGCAAAATTTACTCTTATACAAAATAAATAACCATATAATCACAATACTATTAGTTTAATTTAAACTCACAAAATTAAATAAAGAGAAAATATATATTTTT